>BMAU01006533.1:0-274589 GCA_019973935.1 Trichonephila clavipes
ATATCTATTTCCCATGGGCTTTATCAGAAAGATTTCTTGCAGCAATGATCTTCATTCATATGTAGCATATTACCTACAACTTATTTCCTTTTAAAGACCATTTTTTTGTTGGGAAGTATGTTTCCCCAATTGCCCATGGGGAGTTATTCAAAGAAAAAGCATCCTATGTTTTGATATTTTTTTTTCATATCGTACTACATGGTATTTGAAAAATTTTATTTTATAAATACTTAAATATACAGAAGAAATAATAAACTAAATATATTTTGTATTCACAAAAAGTTAAAAATTTTAAAATTTCGGGAAATATCAGAAAACGGGAATCGACGCATACTGGGACATTGCAAGCTGTACAAATGTATCTTGTTCTGTTCTCATGTGCTTTAGCAGAGCACAAACTACAACGTCTGTGTGTTTTTTGTAAAGTTGTAAGTTTTGTAAAGTAGTCACTGCCATTAAAAAATCGTACATAATCCGGAATAGTTTTCTAGCAGCTGAGTGCATTTATGACTTGAAAATCCAGAAACAAGTTATCATGCTAGCAGAACAAAGAAATATATATATAGTGGGAAAATAGCTTTCCATCAACACTTAAAAAGTTAATGTTGGTGGTAATTATATTTACTACAGAGCCAAATATAGAGTTGGATAAAAAAGTTTTTAATAATCGAAAGCAGTGACTTCTTGAGGCCCAGGTCCTTTATGCAAAAAAGGCCCACCTGCGACACTTTTAAGTGGACAGTATACAGCAGGGGTAGGCAACCTTTTAGCTGTGGCGTGCCAAACCAATCTACTAATATGATTCAGCGCGCCACAGAGTGGGACGTGTTTGAAACATTTCGATTCCTGTGGTAATGCATACAAAGTTAGAGAATAGAAGTCAATAATAGAAATATTTACATATTGTACATTAATTTTAAATTATTTAAATATATTTCTTAATAAAAAAAATAAACAGCATAAAATACAGTTATTTTTTCAACAAAAATTGTACGTATCTTAAGTTCTTTTAAACAATTTATTTAAAATAAAAAATAGATAACCTGAAATATAACTATTTCCCTTCATTATAGTTAAATAAAGCGATAAATAAAAATTTTAATGTGTGAACCTAATGCTTGTGTACCGCTCTCTACTTCTATATCATAAAATCTGGGGTATAATTTGCCCCCTTTCAATTTGGCACGATTATGAGCATTTAGTTTCTAAGCAATTTCTTTGCGGGTTCTAAATATTTCATACGAAGAAAGCGTTTATAATTAGACATGTAGAATTAAAAGTGAAAAGCAGAGAGAGTACATGCAATTTCCTCTCTTCAAACAATTAAATCTATCTAGCAATGACATTCAATAATTTGCAAAATAGCTGTAAATTTATCTTTGGAGTTATTTTTCAGTTTTTCGTAATTCCGTAAAAGTCCGTAATTCTGAAGATGTTTGTCAAATAAGGTCCATAACAAATTAATCAACCTCCATCCACTCAAATATTGACAAATTTGTGGAGTAGTGCGGAGTGTCATAAGTTGCCGACCCCTGGTGTATAGCATACATTGTCAAATACGCGTACAAATGGAAATCTGTAACTTATAAATGTGCTTGAATCACAAACCTAGGCCCAAACCAACTCGACCGACGGCCTCCTTTCGAATAAAAGAGTAACGATGGTATATGGGTGTAGGCCATGGGTCTAGACACAGGAATGACATAATAATACCGTCTTGCCATTGTTGCTTGTAGGCATATAATTTAAAATTCGCAATTTTTCGCAGAACATGCCTGGGAATAATCCTTGACAGTTAACATCATACGGATTATGCTCTCTTGGAGACCAAGTCAAAAACGAGACGAATCCCCTTCCCTGAGGCTCTGGGACCCGCCTAGTTGTCCCATGCCTTAAAATCCCCGATAGAAAGATGTTTTTAAGCGAAATATGAAAAATGTGTAAGAAGCCCGCGCCTATCTCTCGGGCCCCTAGATGTGTGAGGGGAAGGGAAGAAACACTCGACATGATCCAATTAATCTATTTATTTCCACACAAAGAACAGACACAATTTCAACTAATAATAGTAAGAAAATGTCTCAATGTTGACCGTGAAAGTGGAACAACGACGGTAAAACGTGATAGATTAGGAGACTATCAAACTTGATCCTTACCTTAATAAAGGATCAAACCTATCATCCGATTTAATCTAATATCAAATCATTCCTAGTGAACAATCATCACTTTAAAGTTTCCTCCTAATAATCAAATCACTAGAATTCTAATATTATACATTCAGTAGCAATATCACCTGACTCGAGTATATCTTCTCTCCTTCTCTCTCACTAGCTAGAAAACCTCGCATATTTATAGTAAGTTAATTTAAATATCACAATTTTCTTCTTCCGAAGGTTTAGTTGTGAATAACGCGAATTGATAGCCCAAAGATTTCCCAAGAGGATTAATTGAAGAAAGCGCGTATAAATCTGTCACAAATGCTTTTACTCATATGTACAAATTTTGTACTTATATGGCAAATGCAAATTTTGTACTTATATGACCATGTATGTGGGATCAATTATTAATTTGTATTGAAAAATTTATGAAGTGACGCTATTATCTGATCTTAACATATTTCCTTTTTTCTAATAACGATATTTTTTGTATTCGTTTAATATGTAGCAGCTATTTTGTTCATTATCTAATCGCTCATTTGATTTTTTACAGAAATTAATTGGTATGCATGAATTGTGAAAACGTTTAGTGCTAATGATTATTTGTTTAATTTAAAACAATGTTTAAAGAATAATATAAGCAATATAAAATTTAAAATTAGAGAATAATTTATATTTAAACAAATTTTTATGTATTGCCCCATTTTTAAAAGATAAAATAAATTCATATTGTCTCTGTAATAAAGTGTCTCTCGTTAAGTGTCGTTGGTTTTGCAAGCGAATTAACTATTACTTTCACCATGAATGTTCTTTTAGATGCATATATGCACACATATAGAATACTTAAGGTATTTAAGTGCCTTAATATAATATGATGATTTGTTTCAGGTAGGCGTAGAAAAGTAATCTGTGAGCCATACAACATGACTGCTACCTTTTGTGCTGATGGTCATATTCTTCATATGTACAGTCTTGAAATCTAATTTGCTGCCATTTTTATTGTTTTATATATATATATTTTTGCATTTGAGAATGAAATCTTATTGTATTATTAACAATCACTCAAAAATTGAACTTGCGAATAAAATTTACGTGTTTACATTCATTCATTTTTGTTTTCCAATTATATAATTGAATAAACTTTAAATATTAGGAATATATGTATATATATACAGAAAAAAAGATTAAAAAAACGAATAAAGCATTACTAAAAGAAAATAAATGCAATATTTACTGTTCGTCAAATGAAGAAAAGGCATTTTTATGAAAACCAAAGGAAAATAAGAAACTCAAAAAAAAAAAAAAAAATCTAAGTACAAATATAGGCAGTTAAACTAATTTTACTGTAGAACAATCTTTCTCCATTGAAAATTCCGAGGCAAGAATTTTCTATTCTAGCAATAGAAATATCTATAAAATAAAATTTAAACTAGATTAAAAAAATATGCAGACAAAAATTGCGAAAAAGTAATTAAATGAAGAAATTTTATACAGATAAAAGTGCACACATATTAAGTATTGATAGCAAAAAAAAAGTTATGTTAAGTAATTTACGTATTTTATTGTATGAAAATTTTGTTATTTACAGAGATATGTATTATTACCTGCAAAATATTTTTTATGAAAATTCAATCTTCATTTAATATACAATACAAAATATTTAATGGTAATTTGGAAATATGCACAATTGATAAAATGTACGGTGCATAGATTATCTGCAACAGATTGACCGGGTCAGGAATATGGAGCAAAGGAAAAAAAAAACTACCAAACAAGTTGTTTATATCTTTTCACAAATATAGTAAAATCAAAAATTGAAAAAATCAGCATCATCTATTGACATAAAAGAGAACTGAAATCTCATAAATAACATTATATATTAGGTAAGTACTAATATTATATCTATAGTGCCTATTCACATTATTGCATAGTCACAATTAATATTTTTTTATGCATTGTCATACATATTATGTGACATCTTGCACTAATACATGGATCTTTTCTAATTTCCGTAGTGTTCGATTCTCAATTCTCTTAAAGAATTTTCACCGCAACACACGAGATCTTTTTCCAATGGGTCCCGTTCCGTATTGAGCTCTATTGCCCCTTTTACATGCAAGCCCACAAATTGACGGCGAATCGGGGTTGGGGAGAGAAGACTGCGTTTTACTGGTATTTTTTTCAACCTATTAGAAATCAATAAAAGTTAACAATAGTACACGCCATCCCCATGACAACCAAATCACCAAACGATAGAAATATTAAGATAACCGTATTATAATATTATTAGCCATCCTGGCGAACATAAACAACGCGTAGCACTCCTATATCAAATTAGGAATCGAAAAGGTTCCGTTTCAAAGCTTTTATTTTGCTACGAATTTGTGGAACTGTCCTAGTATGTCCAATTTCTTTTAATTCATCAAAAAAAAAAAAAAAATATGCACTTCCGAATCCCGGACAGTTTCATCAAATTTTTGTTGTATTTCTTGATTTCCCCAGATATTAATTAAAGCTCTTATTTCTTAATTGGACCAACGTGCACAATCAATAACAGCAGCCATCTTTGAATAAATGAATCTCGGTCGCAATGCATCATGAGAAAACTTGAAAACGAACTCGCTTTTTTCTGCATTTACCCTGCTCCAAAGCGGGTACGAAAACCAAACCTGCTTTTCAAACCAGTATAATACCGGCTCGTCGGGTAAACGGGTCTAGAGAGGATCAATGCCGAAATTTTTCCGGCAATTTTTGTCCATGTAAACGGGGCTTATGTCAATGAAATGGTTGACCTTTGGGCTAAGGAAGGCGCCACCGAAGTTCCATTGTGAAATAACACCCTGACATTCTCTGAAATCTGCTCCAAAATAAAATCTCAAACTGGCAGCTATGGAAAATTATCCCGACTCACATCTCTGGTGTAATAAGTGGGCCGTAGGTGGTCTCCTTAACATCAAAGTGGATAGTCATCCTGTCCACCATTTGCAGATTTACAAATGGACACATAAAAGTGGCTCTCCTTTGTTAATGGACAAAAGTCTGTTTGACGTGCACCAACTGTAACTCAGTGCAAGCTTCTCCGGAACATTTGTTGAACTATGTGGGTCTTGACAAGGAGGAGATGTATTTCTAATTCTCTTCTTGCTTATGATTTTGACCTGGTCTAGTCTGCGGCTAGATCAGGTGTAATAAGTCAACAACAAAAACAACAATGTGCTGTCATTTTTCTAGAAGAGGATGAATCTCATATTGTGGTAAAAAATTCCTGAGGCGAGGAATCGTAAAAATTTGGAGGGAAATATCTTGGATGGTGGTTTTTACATGTATAAAAGACATCAAAGATTTTCCGGTTGAAAAAGATGGTCAACTTGTGACGGGCTTTCATCGCGATTTCCATTAATGTCCTCTTGGGGCACCCACGGGTTGGTGTCTCACAAACTCACGAAAAAAAAAATGACAGTCAGTAGATGCCATTTTAGCAGAATAGGGAGGGTGGAGTAAAATTTCCCACCATAATACCTATTATTTTTTGACGAGCAGTGATAAATGCATTAGGTCTCAAGTTACCGTAATGTAGGATAACACCGTATCCATTGACTGCGCTGGGCGTTTCGAGACCAATATGGCTTGCAGCTTGTTTTACCGAAGACAATAGAAAGCACGCACACGCAGTATTAATAGTTAGATTAAATGACAGGATCTTCTACTAAATTATATGCTGAGCATCTCACTACACCTAAGACAAAATCTTTTTAAGGTGAAGTTCTGATTTCGACGTCAATGTAGTGAATGCAGAAGGCTGAAACACAGTACGCCGACGCTTCCTGTTACGGTACATAATCCAGTCATCTCAACCTCCTATCACAATCCCTTTCAAGAATGGTTCTTTTTTGCACGAGAAAAAACAAGAAAATATAGTAGCGAAATTACTGTTATTCTAAGAATAATCTTCTTTGAACCGCAAATGACCTTTCCGGCCAAAATACTGTTTCGGCAGGGAAGCGAAGTCCTAAATTTCCATAACAATGCACTGTCGTTTATCTGAATCAATTGGGGCCAGACACCGTTCGGATACGCGATTGTTCGAGTAACCGAAAACCAAATGTGTGATCCATGCAGTACATGAAATCGGACACTATACGAATATTGAAAATCATCACATGCGGGAAACGTGCTTGAAGAAAAAGCAAAATAGGTGCAAAATTTCGCAATTTTTCCTTTATTGTGGAAAATAATCACTTATTTTTCGCGTTACCATTGTACACCTTCGTTTTTTGCTGCAAGGTCTCTGATTCTCTTGAGCAGCAATAGTTTAGTAGGACAGCACTCTGATTGTTGTTTGTACCACTCCACAGCTGTCTTTAACGCAGAAAACGCGTTAGCATTTGATGGACCCCTGCTATTTTCGCGAGATAGTTCAATATTTCGAGTTTTGTCTCTATGTTCAAAACGTTGCGCTTCCGTTTTGAATTCGAAGCCATAGCAGTTCACAACTCAACAAAAGAGCACGTATACAGCCCCTCACTTGGAAATAACTGACCTATTCGCGCAGATGTTTACCAAATCACGCAACTGAAATTCCCCACGTATTCCTGACCTTGGATTTTCCCGTCACTTTTGGACTTACGCGAAACAACTGTTGAGCCTTTCAATGTTCGGAAACATATTCATATACAGTACATGTAGTTGACAAAAAAAAAAACCCGGTCCGGATATTTGATGCTCCTTATAACAAACGTTCGGATAAACGACGTTCTACTGTACATATTCAGCGTCAAATATTCTCTTGTGAATATTCGAAGTTGTTTTTTTACAGATGACATCCAAATCAAGCTGTTATTATTATTTTCAGTGATAATAATTTATCATTTTGAAAAAAGATTAAAGATTTCATTCAAAACGCACACAACCGAATTGTTTTATTACACGATTTTATTTTTATTATTTCTTACAAATTTGGAAATAAATTAACTAATTTCCAACCAAGCAAAAACGAAAATTGAATTTCGAGATTAATCGAGAACAGAGACAGAATAAAGTTCACAAATCGAGGAATCATTGGACTGTCTTATATAAAGATTAAAGATAGATTTCGAAAAATCGAATCAGTGATGCAAAAGGAATTTCACTGGAAGGATCTATTTTAAATATCTTATTTAAAAAGTTTAAGCGTACTACGTAGTTTGATATTTTACTTGGATAGTGACTTTTTAGCCAAAAAATCATTCAATTCATTGATTAAATTAATTGTCAGATTTTTTGTTATCAGTGGATTTAATGCCACTGACATACATACTTTCGTTAGTCAGATTCAGCTAAGATAATCGCCCTAATGATTAATCTTTATTGGTTATTACGCCTATGATAACAATATTGTTACGAATTTTGTATAAATAGTGTAAATAATTTGTATTTGAGTGTTTAATGTATTTATATTACTCTATGTTATGTTTATTTCATGTTAAAATTGTACTATTTACAAGCAATGCCGCCCCTTACGTTATAATGGCGATTCAATGAGAACTTGGCGAAATCTTGGTGGTAGAACCAGGTTGGCGTCATTGGCGACCATGTTGGCGAGTTCAAAACCCTCTGGAATCTTCTAGAAAGTAGTAGATCTCTTGAATAGTGTCACCTTCAATGACACGAGAGGTTATATTTCTGGAAGTTTCTGTCCCGCCTATAAAAAGATGCTCACCGGTACAGCGATGAGTCTTGACTAAGCCAGCGAGTAGTGAGGATTGTTTTGACTAGCGAGATTAGCTCGGCTGTGCTTGTGAATAATCTTTACTTACGTGTATTTTTAAACACTGGTTATTGTGTTTGATTGCTGTTGAAGGTGTGAAGACCTTCGGATATTTACCCTGTGAATATTGCCGCTGAATCCTGTATTTAAAGGATTGGATTTTTGATAATAAATTTGCATCGCTCTAAAAGAACTGTTTATTTTCTTTATGATTGTTCTGCATAAAATCCTAGAACCCAGAACTACGTAACAATATATCAAATTACAGAAATGAATTGTCAAAGCATTAGTTATAATCATTTGATGATCTATGACAGTGGTCTTCAAACTTTTCCAACTCACGGAACCTCTAGAACATGAAGGTGCTTCGTGGAACCCCTAGAATCAGAAAGTGTTTTTGTAGAACCGCATTCCATACATATATATATATATACTTCGAAGAATATATCTCAAAATAATATTTTTAAAGTAGATCAACATGTAATAGGCAGTTTATGTAAAGGCAATTGTGAAAAAAAGTATAATTTCCTACAAGTAACACTTGTAGGAAATTAGTTGAAAGAGAAGGAACCGGATGCCGAAATTCTTCTTTATCGCCCCTCCCCTTTCCCCCATGGGACCAGCCTCGGGAAATACGGCTTTAAATACTAATGAATACCCGTTAAAAAAACTCTAGGACTCCATAGAAAACGTGAATATTTTGCATACAAATTTTTGTTTTTTTTTCTTTTCGAATTTTTATTTTGTCTTGTGGAACCCCTGGGTATGTAATCTTGGTTTATATTCTTCATAAATTAATTAATTTTACAGCCAATTTGCCGCCTCCTAAGGTTGCCGCCTCGGGCAGAGGAGTGGATCAAGACAGCGCTCTGCACCCAGTTAGATTTTTTTAATTCAGTGCTAGCGCCATCTGTTACGAAATATGGAAACTAAAATAATTGATTGCCTTGTTATTTTTGTATCCCTGTATTAGTCGAACGATTTTTGCGGAAGTGCTTTTGCATTTTATTTACATTTTTAATAATTTTTACTTTTGGTTTCTTGTTTTTTTTTGCTTTATTTTGTTAATTGTTTGTTATCTTTCTTGTTATTTTAATTAGTCAATCTGTTTTTTCATTTTCTGTAATCAATTTTTGCATACTTATTGTTTTCTGAAATGAATGGGCATAGCAGAGACTTAATCTGCTCATTTTGTAATCAAGTCTTCACTCGCCCTTTCTGTTTGAAAAGGCATTTAAAAAATATTCATGATCACCAACAGTGTGATGTAAATGAAGAGATTTTGAAGGAATTCAATACTTTCAGGGGTATGAATAGTTGCATTTAAAAAAAACATTTAGTTTATAAATTTTCGCTGTAGTAGACTGAATTTTATACATTTACGTATAAATGTTTTCTACTGAAGTTTACATAGTTTTATATTAGTAAATGTAAACCTTCTTTTAATTAACATTATAGAATTTGTTACATGGAAAGAAGAAGAAAACAAGACTATCTCAAAATATGTTAGACAGCGAGGTTGTAAAACACTTCAAAATGGAGAAATAGCGATGAAATATCACTGTTGTCGAAGGGGGACATACAAACCAAAAGGGAAAGGTCTCAAGAATTAAAAGGTTATCTATAAAACAGAAATTTAAGCCCTAATTTTGATAAAATTACCATAAACAGTTCTGAACAAATAAAACACTAAATATGAAAAATTGAAACAGATTCTTTATGCAAAGCAAAAGTGTAGATATTTTAATGAAATTTACATAATTTAAAAAAACTTGGCTTTTTCAATCATATTTATTTTATAATACAATAAATTATTTTCATTAACGAAATAAATTGCAAATTAAACTGAGGTTTGATAAATAATCATGAGATATATTCACAAAAATAAATAATATTTTGGACAACAGATGGTGATAGAACTGCATTACAAAAATTTATCTGGGTGCAGAGCGCTGTCTTGATCCACTCCTTCGGGCAGGGGCCCGGCTTGCCCACCCCTAGCACCGGCCCTGCCCCCAAAGTCTATTCTGGAAAATAATAAGGGAATTGCTCAAATTAGAAGTGTATTTGCTTAGTCTTAAATAAATTCAAAGGAATTATACAGAAAGTTTTTAAAAGTCTGACCCAAGAATGTCTCCAGAAAAATTACCTTTTTTATTACACAGATCACCAGAACTATAATAAAAGTGGCAATTTAAATTTTTCTTTGTCTTTTTGTTGAATTTTTATTTTTTCAATTCTTTCATTGTAAATTAGAATTTCAATGAGAAACACATTCATAGAATTTCTTATCGCCTGGAAGAGGTTAATAACCAAATCTCTAATAAAGATTTTCTTGCCCCAGATAGCCTACGATCTTTATAATTGCTCCTATTTTCATTGCAGATGAACTAAGGCGCTTAAATGATTTTGTATCAAGTACTCAAATTTTGAACAGCTTCATTATTATTATTATTATTGAATTGGCACAGACACTGTTCCAAATCATTGTACTGCGCTAGAAATGGATGAAATTGGTGTTTGTAAGCCCAAGTTTATAGTTTTGATGTCCTGATTTGTATGAGAGAAACAGCAAACGTAAATGCTTTTTTTTAATGTTTTTAAATGTCTTTTTTCCCATTGAAAACTTGCAATCTATTCCAACTCCAACAAAGGTATATTAAATGATTTATAGTGTTTATGAATCTTAACCCATGTTTATATGACAAAGTCGAAACCAAAAGTAGTAATCTACTTTCTACATTTATTCCCCTCCGATGTGAGGACTTTGGAACATCGATAGAAGTAATTCTGCTCGATGCCCAAACACTCAGTTATTGTGGCTCCTTTTTCTAATTAAATGAACAAATTTTGCATTTTTATGTAGTTATATCATTTGAATAAAATGTCTGATCTGAAATTATATTGAGGTAATACTTGAGTGAAAATTTTCTTAAATACGATAATCCCCCCCCCTCCCCCAATGTTATTTTATATTTTCTTGAAAGAAAGGATATCTAATCTTTTTTTACTTAACAAATAAATGCTATGAAGACTGATAAAAAGTTTTGTTTAATTAAAAGTTATTTTTTTCAAAAAATTCATCCTTCATTGGTCAAAAAGAGTATGTTGCATGGAAAGCCTCACAAAGATCTAGTCGTAGTAGCAGTTTCTTAATGTAGAGTTTCTGCTTCACTTGTCTACTAGTATCTATTTGTCATTTATTAAGATGTGATCTTGTGATTAAATAATTGCATTATTCACTTTTTTACTTTTATAGGAATATTTACCGTCTAATATTGATAACACAAAGAAAACTTCAATTAAGTTAGGTAAGATTCAATGAAAATCTCTTTTTTTTTGCGCTAGTTTTTTTTGTGATTATGACAACATTTTATGTCGGGATGAATCATAAACATTGTCCAATTAAATGCATCCGTATAATTGACATGGAATATGCTGAATATGATAAATTAGATCTTATTCTGCCATTAGTATTATGAAAATTTAAGATTAATTGCATGATTTTAAAGGTGAAGATTTAATATTTAATATGGATATTAATAATTTTGCATTGTATATGTATATTTCAATGTTTATTTTTTAAACACAAGTTGTTCCCCCTGTTAAAAGTGTTTTATTACATTTAGTACTTAATTAATAAATTTGCTGTAAATTTTGCGAATGAAGATTATTTTCTGAACGTTACTTGTACGTAATTTTAGTTTAAAAAAGGAATTAATAAATTATATAATATATAATTGTTTCAGTTTTCTATCTCAAATAGTATAAAAGTATTTAATTTTTCATTTACTGTTGAATTATAAACTTTTAATAACAATGTAAGGTATCAATGCACTGTTTATTACTCGGGAAGTGTTGATTAGTTACGGAATCAAATAAACATATGTTATGATTTTCTTGACTTACGTGCATTTATTTCTTTTTTGTTATATCAGATTTTAAAGTCACATAACTAATTGTTTTTGAATCTCATTGGAATTTGTTTTCAAATAAAGTTGTCACTTTAATGGGAATCTTTTCTAAAGTTTGGATGGATTTGTGATATTCACATTAAAAGATGCATTAAAAAGTCAAGAAGTCTAACCATCTTAGTATAATATACATCAATGTTTCTTATTGTTCTACATTGTTTAAGTACTGTCATTTTGGGCAGTATTTTACAGCCTCAAGTCTTCAATTGTAGATGGTAATCTGGCCAAAAAAAAAAAAAAAAAAAAACTTATTGAAACCATTTCTAGTCTATTTTGTAATAAATATTATCTTCTATGACTGATATTCTGCAATGTAGTGGGATCAATTTCTGTGCAAGTATTTTAATCCATGTATTTATTTTTAATCAGGTATCGGTTAAATTTTTTTAAATGAGATTTTAAATGGAAAGGTTTTTTTGTTATTGTGTATATAACAAAATCATATAGAATTAATGTGCATGATATTTTAATGAAGGAGTTTTATTATATAATTGTCTAAAAGTTATATATATATCGGTACTTGCGTATTATCATTACAATCCCCAACTCTATTAATGACTTGTCAAGTTGGCAACCCCAATTTCCTATGTGTTATACATGCTGAATCGACATCCATGTGCTTCGTTTCATAGGTTGCGGTAATACGTAAATACCTATACATCATTTAATTTTTTTAGAAATATTTTTCTAAAATAAGTTGCTCAAATCTCTAAACAAAAGCCATTGACTTGTTATTGCATAAATTTGTCTTTTCATTTTAAATCTAAAGTTTGTTTTTAGTTTTAAAAAAAGGAACAGACATATATACTACATAAATATGCGTTTAAAATTTTTCTTGATTTCATAAAAATTATGGTGTTTTTTTAGTTTGTTTTGTACTTATATTCTATATAAATCTTTTTAAGGAATTTCCCACTATTAATTTATTTCTGTTGAAACTATAAATTTCTGTTACAGTAAGCATTTTCATGGGATATTTTAATCATTTGAAAGTTTGAATAGTACTTAAAGAATAGATATTTTAAATAAAATAAGACTATGCTGTAACTAAAAGAATAATTTTGAAAGAATAAATGGTTTAATAACAGTTATAACTTTCAACATATTAATAGTTAACAACATTTGACAGATTTATAACTATGGTGTAAAGCAGTTTATTATATTTTGTTGAAATTTTTTATTGCTTAAGATAGTTTAATATTGATATTTAATAATAGCTTATAAATTATATATTCATATATCTTAAATTTTTTATAACACTGCATTCATAAATATATTTATTACTTTAATATTAAATGAAATTTTTTAAAACAAGTATTACTCTTATTTCACATTTATTTATATTTAGATTATAAATGCTTTAGGCTCTATAAAACTATTTTCTTTGACAAGTTAATGTTTATACTATTTAAATTTGAACTTAAGAATTTCTTTTTAAAGTTGCAACTTTAGTTGAATCATATAAGCAATATATGATAAACATAGAATGTTTTTTCTCTCTCTATGTGTTGAGCAAACAATACCATTTTTTAAGCTTATCAGCATATATTAGATAAGATAAAAATTTTGATGTTTTAGGGTTAAAATAACATTCACAACTTAAAAAAAAACTTATAATATAAATTTTTGAAGTATCAATTAAACAAGTAATTTTTTTTGTGATTTGATATCAGACAGGTTTTTGTGTGTTTCAAAGACAGTAATGAAGATCACTGTTACATTACAAGAATTTTTCTTCTTTGCCAATATTTTATACTGTTTATTTTGCAGCTAAGCATATTATATATATTCATGAAAAATTATGTTCAAAAAATAACATTAAAGTTTAAAACTATTTAAAAGTGAGAACAACCTTCCATTTCTAAATTAAATTATTTTTATATCTATTGTATTAGTTTTCTTTATGTAAAAATGAAAGTATTTTATTTATCAGGCTTTTTTTTCTGATTTATTTGTTTAACTTACAATAATTTAAGGATGTTTATTTTAAACTAAAATTATTCTCAATATGGAACTTCCGTATTCCTTTAACCATTATTGTCAAACAAAAAATGATGTGACTTCACAAAGAAAATAATTGTTGCTATTTTTGAATACCATGATGGATTGTTGGCGAACAAAATGATTGACTTTTGTTTGGTAGGCACCAGTTATTTTGTCAGTATTCATGGTTGATAGGATAATATAAAAGTACTCTCTCAATATGTCAATTGTATACTCTCTTAACTGTTTACTGAAAATTAATTGCAGTTATTCATGTTGTGAAAAAAAATTATTAAGAAATTTGCTTATATTTATTGATTGTTAATGCTGTGAAAAATATTTCTGTAAAGTAAAAATTTCTCTACTTTAATATGACTATATCTTTATAAATTTAGGGTTCTTTAAAGAATTAGAATCGTTTTTTTGTTATGTAATAGAGAATAAATAAGATCAGATTTCATATCCCCCTTGTCTTGAAATCTATAGTTGCTTACTTCTGCATTTAAATTTCCTGCTGATAACACTTTGTTTACTCATTCATGACAACTGCCTAAGATACAAGATGCTTATTTTCTATTTTTTTTAAAAATAAAGTAAAGATCTTTACTCCCTGATCTAAATTTAGACCATTAAAATTAATAAACAAAATATAATTAAATTTAAATTACTACCAAAATTAAAAAAAATCTAGGTACAGCCAAAGTATTTAGGAAATTGGAGATATTTGAGGAACATCAATAAATAAAAAGAAAGCAGTTATTTACATCTCAAGGTTCTCCGTTTATACTTTTATCAATATTTCAAAAGATAGTTTTTTCAATAAAAAATTAACCGAAAGAAGAAATATTCAATAAAATTGTAGTTTATAAAAAGTTATTGAGTCATGCATGTAGCTTTAATTTGTATTTACTTAAATTGTTAAAAAAATATTAGGCAATTTTATCATTTAAGTTTTGCAATATTTATTATTTTCTTGAAAACTGTAATTGTTATGAGTTTTTTGTACTCTCAAGAATTTTGTAATCCTTTTAACTTCAGGCTTTCCAATTCCATTATCACCATATAAACAAAATTATTTTTGATTAATGTAATAGTAATGAACAATTCCTTGATCAGTGTGAGATTTATCAATGTCATTCTTATCGATTTCAGATTTTGTAGTTTTTTAAGCCTAAATATTTCTCTTTAATCAAAGTTTTACTTGTTTTCTTTCTCTTTAGGAATATCATAATTTATGCAATGTCAGCTATATTTGGTTGGACAACTACTACTTCATTTGATAAGTTATTTGGTAATATTTAATTTTCTATTTTATTTTTCTGAGTTAAGTGTATTTGTTTTGTCAAACTTTTAATTAAACATTTTAAAAATTTGAATTCTGAATAATGTGTTATAATATAAGTCTTTTCCTGAATTTTTGAGTGTCATTTCATATGTGTTTAATATAAATATCATGTTTCTTACTGTTAAATATGAAGTTTTTTAATGCATTTTTTATTTGATTGTTTAAATGACAGATTTAGTAAATAAAATCGTATGCACTTAAATTATAAGTATTCTCTTGAGACTTTTAAAAAAAAAAGATTATATGGGATATAGGATAGTGAAGGCTGTAACCTTAATGAGATAAACATTTTAAATTTATTAAGTATTGAAATATTTCAGGCTATAGTGAAACTTTTAAGCGATTGTGTGCTATAGTTATATATATAAGTAATTTGGTTTTATTTTGTACAGTGGGTTTAGATATTGTATTTAAAGCCATAATTGAAGAGAAATATTCCTGATTACTTTTTCCAGAATAACTTTTTAAATTTGTAAAAATTGTTATATATGTTGCACGCTCTACGATGTTGGGTGAAATCTTTTGTGGATCTGTTTTTTCTTTCTTTCTAATCATTGTAGAAAATAAATCGGTGAAATCCTAGGAGGACCCACTGCTGTTTTTGGCGCCAAAAATTTTTCGCCAAAAAGCGCCAAATTGAAGGTTTTCAAAAAGGCGTCAATGACGAAAAACTCTTGGGAAGCGCATGCGTCAGCGGGGGATGAAATGAGCGTTTCACAAAGATGAAAACGAATAAATACATTAAATTAATCATTATATAAAGAAAAAAACAGAGAAAGCAATGAAATTCATTTTAAAAAAGCATTCTAAAACCAGTGTGTACAACATGATTTACATTTTTAAAAAAAGGACGAAAGGGGCGTTTCGAAAATATAAAATTGAAGAAATACATGAAATCAATCATTTTAAAAAATTTTAAAAGGCACTTACCTTACGCTTGCATTTCGTCATGTTCCGTTGGTGGATACACCCTTGCGATGGATGCAAGGAATTCATGAAAATTGTCATCCACCAACTTGTGACCTGTTCTTATTAACTTTCAAGTCATTCACCACGAACGCATTCATGCTCTTGTCAAACCAATATCTGGTCAAACGCAAGATAATTATTATAGCAAGTTTGCTTTCGCTAAACCAAGTGCCCTTTCTCACACTCCGAACAACGTCGTGGCGATTATCTTTCGACTGGTTGCGGCAACGCTATTCGTAACCGTCAACCGTTCCCTTTCGTTCTTACAAACGCATATTTTTTTTAAACCTCGGACATTCATAACGAGAAGCAATTAAATTAGCTTTCATACACCATTCTAATGTCTCTTTCTTCCCCTTTGTGCCCAGGAGCACAAAGAAACCTGTCGTAGCCTCACTTTCAATTAATTTCCTTTCACACGCCATTCTTAACAACCGGTGGAGAGCAGACTTTCTCAAACGAAGTCAAATGTCAAAATGACGTTTTTTCGGAAAAGGCGAAAAACGTTGTACTTTTTTAGGGTTGCCATTTTTTAGGTGATTTGAAAATCCAAATTTCTGGATTAAATGGAAGGGTTACCATATTGTAACCTTTATCGCTCAAAACTTGGCGACAAAAAAATTTGGCGACCAAAAGTGGGTCCTCCTAGGATTCAACCCTTTTTACATAACTCAGCTGAACAAAAAAAAACCATGTTTGCTAAATTTTAAGTCTTTAGATATAATTGCTGATTTTTTTATTATTGTTATTATTATTTATGATGCCATGTAACTTATTTGTGGGTCGATTTTTGAAAACACCTACCTGCTCAGCAAAAGTAACACATTGTTACAAATTTTGTGTATTAAACACTAAAAATAGTGTAAATAATTTTTATCTGGATGTGTAATACGTTAATATTACTTTCTGATGCATTTATTTTATGTTAAATAGCTGTTACCCACGACTTCGTCCACGTGGAATTTAACAAAAATGTGTTTAATCACTTTGCAGAGTTTACGAAAACTTTTCTTCTACTTTGTGAATCTGTTTCTTTTGTTTTATTTTTTTCCTTTGCTTTTTGTTGAGCAAGGGTCGAAAGGGACGCATAAATTTGACACTGTCGAAGGGGTGAGGACTAAAATCTTTTGGATCAAAATAGGTCTAAGTAGCAAGTAGGGTGAAACGTGAACACAAACGAAGCTGCAAGGAAGGGGGTGAAAGGGACGCATGACCTTTGATAATGCAGTTAAGGACTGTAAAGTCATTAGGATCAAGACTTGAACGGGAAATGTCGTGAATGGCAGCAACCTAATGAAAGAAAAAAGTTTGATATAACTGCTAGCAATCGTTGAGACAGAATGCTCGTGAAATAAAATAATTCCTATTAAATAAAAATAATCCCTATTGAATAAAAATAGTCCCTATTGAAATAAATCCCTATTTGAATCGGATATTGCTCACTATTTCATTGGTTTTAATTTTATTTTTTCGGAATCCTAATTTTTTTTTCTAAAATAAAAGTAGCCTAAGTTATTCCTTGTAACATTAACTATCTGCCAGTGAAAGTTTCATTAAAATTGGTCCAGCCGTTTTAGAGATTAGCTGGAAGAGACAGACAAAAATTTTAAAAATTGATTTTTTCTTGGTAAGTACCGTGTATACTTTTAAATGCATTTAGTAAAAAGCTGTTAATTTCAAATTACAAACAGACACTTCATTTTTATTTATATGTATAGATTAAGGAGAATTGTATAATAACCATTAAGTAATCTCAAATTAAAGAATCTGTCGGGTATGTTAAAATTAGTGTAGCAAAGTAAGGATTGAACTAGCCTTCTCTCTAATAAGGATGCACTACCTATGGTACTTCTGTATGTTGGTATAATTGTGTTTAAGAGGAAATAGGAACCATATATTAATAGCAATCTACAGAATTGCTGCTAGATCTATTTAATTGATTGGAATCATTCTATAATTTGTGATAAAATCCTTCTCTCAGTTAAAAATATTTCAGGCACTGGGATAGACATTTTCTTGATTATAAATTATAAATCTTTAAAGCATGTGTTCTCAAGAAATGTTGATGTAATGTTTCAATTACATTATATCACATTTATTGAAATATTTCGATAACTATTTTGAAGTGTGAATTTTATGTAAAAACTTAATGAAGTAAATAGTCATATCTTTTTTCTAGTAAATAATATTTAAATGTATTAAATGAGATACTAAATACTCTTTTCTCTATTTCATATTTTGGATATGTATTTTGTTTGTTCTTCCTTCTCCTGTAAAAAAACATTTAGTTCCTTTTTTAATTAGACAATTTATAATATGAGCTGCAACAGAATGTTTTGTGTGATTATAATTATGTTTTTGAGACATAAAAGTAAGGAGGATAGTGAACACACAGAAAATGTAATGAAATACATGTTACTTTCTTGAACTTGAAAACAATATGGTATCTTTTTTAGAAAAGGCAACCAGTCATTTGCTGTTAGAACCTGATTGGGAAAGCATAATACAGATTACAGACTGCATTCGGCAAGGAGATGTTCAGTGAGTTTTTTTAATGTTCAACTTAAGCAAAATTCAACTTGTATTTTGTGTAAACTTATATTACTTTTAGAAATTCAAAATATTTTTGTAAGTTAGGAATTAAAAAAAAATTCAGTTTTTAAATTGTTAATTAGAATGGTTAAAGAAATCACATAAAACTCAAACCCCCTTTCATGATAATGTACACAAAGTTATGAATTAAAAGCTTATTTTTTTAATTTCATTTGGTACTCATTTGCTACACTGTATAGTTTTCTCATGTTGTATTGAATGCTATAGATTAATAAAGCTGTATTGTAATGATTATTCTATTTTGTTTGAAAAATCATGTACTATAAAATGATTCCTTTATATGAAATAAAAGAATATATATGGATTGGTCTGATTTTAAAAGGATCGGTTCACTCCTAGGAGAGCCACACACCCTTGGCACGAATTACTTTGGTTAGCGGTAATTGCGCCATCTTAAAAACCATGCCTTTAAACACTACATATGGCAACCTTAACTATTTCTAGCATTTTTGTATTTTGTGGGCGCACATTTCGAATTTCATTTTGTTGTTGGACACTGGGTTGAAAGTATAGCTGCATTTGTAAGTGAATACTCCTTAGAATTTTATACGTTATGGAATGCAAGAGGCAAGAAAGAATTGATTGAGAATGGTGTATGAAAGAAGGATTGATTGCTTCAAGTTATGAATGCCCGAAATGTAATGAGTGAATGGGATTATACGAACGAAAGAGTGTTGTTTTGGATGGATTTGAATGGAGATGTCGAAAAAAAGGTGTGAATATGCATGATGTTTGCAGAAGTATATGAAAGAATTCGTGGTTTTCCAATAGTAAGTTAAGTATGTATGATATTTTGCATGTAACTAAAATGTGGTTTGGAAGGTGTATGAATGATTAGGTTGTGAATGAATTGAAATTGAATAAAAATACAGTTATTGAGATTGGTTTATGTTTTATCAAGAGGTTTGTATGAATGCGGTTGTGAATGATGGCGTGAAAATTGGAGGAGTAAATGTTATTGTTGAAATTGATGAGAGTAAATTTGGAAAAATGAAGTATGGAAAAGGCAAGCCTGTGGATGGAAAGTGGGTGTTTGGAGGTATAGAAAGAGGAACAAATAGATGTTTTTTCAAGTGGTTGAATGACAGACGAAAGAGGAATTGCTGTGTGTGATTAAAGAATGGGTCATGCCTGGAAGTACGACTGGGTCCGGACCCCCCAAATCCCTTGATTATTTCCTGATTGATTTTAATTCTAAGTATATAGTATGTAAAATTTAATTATTTGTTATTAATGATTAATTTTATTAATTAATCCTAATTATTTATTAAAAAATTAGTTTTTTACTGTGTTTTGTACCCGAAAATAGACAAAATCAAAAGAAGCATGATACAAGAATGGTGAACTTTCGACCCCTGACCACCCCCCTTCAAAAATTCCTGTGTGCTACTGGCTGTAGGGCATCTTTGTTCTTGTCTTGCTTTGAAGAATGTCCTTTCCACAGATTTTTTTATGATTCTCCCTTTTACTGGGATAATTTCTTTTATTTGCTTGACTAGAAAAAAGGCATAACTAGAAAAAAATATTATCTTAGAATGTATAAAATGGTATTGTATGTGCTGTGATCAAAGAAAATGTTAAGTGATGGTAATGTTTTTTCTTGAACATGATACAATAACTAACATTTCATTTTTAGGGTAACATTAACATTTAATAAATGCTCATTTAGTAAAAAGTTACTTTCCACCTTTGTTATTAGTATTTTTAAATTTTATGTCATTCTTTTTTTAAAAGTAAGTTTTAATGTTGGAAAATGATTATACAAGACATGTCTGAAAAATAGCATGATGAAAATTAATCTCTTGACAATAAAGTTAGCCTCTTATTATCTGAATAAAATTACTGAGCATAATAATATGAATGGAAATTTTTCAATATCTTTTTTCATAGTTTCCATTTAAACACTTTTAAAAATAATGTTATAACATTGTTTCCAATAAAGTTTCTAAAAATGAAAAGTAAGAATTGAGTGTTTTTAAAAATTAGTTTTGGGCCTTTTAATAGTGATCTTATATGTGTACTTAAAGTTTCATTTTATTATGTAAATTACTTTTATAAGTCACTTATTTGAGTTTTTAAGATAAATTTCATGTCATTAATTTCAGTTAAAACTTTGATTTCAATATTCTTTTGATTCTTTCTGATCATGATTTTTAGTAGAGTAAGATTGTGTGAAAATAAAAATATTTTGTGTGTGTTTAAATTATTCACCTTTTTGTTGAGTATAATTTGATGCAACCTTTTGATTGCACTTTTAATTCTAGATGTAATGAAATAATTCATGAAAAAGGTTTTTCTTTATTTTTGTATTCATAAACTGTACGATGTCTTATGAAAATTGAAAATTTATTAATGTACACTGCTCAAAACAATTAGGGGAGCACATGATTTTAACAAAAGTAAGCAAAGATGTATACCAATAAGTAACATAAAATGAATCATCCATAATGTAAAGCCTACCAGGAAACAGAAGAAGAAAACTTTATATGCAAATCAAAGTTCATGACGTCAAAAACCAGAAAAAAGAGATTAGGGCAGAAATCGGGATGTTGCAGAAACGTCTGTTTTATTGCCGTAACTGTGAAATTCGATTGCGCAGTATTTTTTTTTTTGAGACAAGGTTACTTGAGAATGTCTCAACAACGTGATTTACCGGAATCCATGGCATGGCGTGTTATAGGCAGACTGGAATCCGGGAAAACACAACGTAGTGTCGCGGACGCTGTTGGAGTCGCCAGAAGTGGAAGCAAGGCTGTGGAATCGATTCCAAGAAACAGGAAATGTTAGACGTCGACCAGGGGCAGGTCGGCCACGCGCCACTACATCAACTGATGACCGGTATATACAGTTAACAGCCCATCGAAACAGAACAGAGAATGCTACGCAGCTACAAAGACAGTTGCTCTTGGCAACAGGACGAAAGGTGTCCAGCCAAACAGTACGTAATCGGCTTCATGAGGGAGGGCTCTATGCACGTAGGCCAATGGTCTGCATTCCGTTGACCCCACGCCACTGTGCGGCCCGAAAAAGATGGGATGCTGAACATCGAGATTGGGAGCAACATGATTGGAGCCAAGTGCTGTTTACAGACGAGTCCCGATTCAGTCTAGAGTGTGACAACCGACGTGTTCTTGTATGGAGGGACAGGGGCACTCGAAGTAACCCCGCATTCGTTCGTGAAAGGTCACAATACAGAAGATCTGGTTGGATGGTATGGGGTGGAATCAGCATAGGCGGACGTACGGACCTGCATATCATTCGGAATGGCACTTTGATGGGCCGATGGTATGCAGACGAGATACTTCGACCTCATGTCATCCCTTACGCTGGAGCCATTGGAGATTCCTTTGTTTTCCAAGAAGATAATGCCCGACCGCATAGAGCTCGTCTGGTGGAGAACATGCTTGAAGCTGAAACAATACAGCGCATGGAATGGTCAGCGTGCTCTCCTGACCTGAATCCAATCGAGCATGTTTGGGACATGCTCGGACGACGCATTGCTGCGTGACCAAGGCCGCCTGCTACTGTCTGAGACTTGGAGATTGCACTTCTTGAGGAGTGGAACAGTATTCCCCAAAGTCTGATCGATAACCTCATCGTATCCATGGCAAACAGGTGTGCAGCAGTCTTAGCTGTTCGAGGAGACCACACGCCCTTTTAAAACTCATGCATCATGTCTAAACACTACCTTTTTTTATCGTTTTCATGTAACCAAATTGTTGCCCTAAATCATCTTTTCATGTTTTTTCCATATTTTCAAAGAATTAAAGCTTAATTCCAAATTTTTTTATGCCTTTTTTCTGTATTGCGCATTGATACGCGTGTACTATGCATTGTATGCCAATACGTGGCTGTCTCACATGGTTTTCTTCCCTTTTTTGCTTGCTCCCCTAATTGTTTTGAGCAGTGTAGTTCAATATTCTAAAATAGTTTTCTTAATTATTGTAGTTTTATATTTTTAAGTTTTCAAGAATTCCTATTTTGTTATTTAATTTAGTGAATAATTTCAAAATTGTTACTTTCCAGGCCCAAATATGCAGTTTCGTGTATAAAAAAGAAGCTCTTTGCAACTAATCCACATGTTGTTTTGTATACATTACAGGTACTTATTTGTTAGATTATTTGTTTGGTTTTTATTTTGCTAAATCTCTTGTGTATAAATTGTTTTATTCATTTATTTTTTTCATTTCCTTTATATTTTCTTCTAAAATACCTTACTCTGGATACAAATTTCTACAAACTAATTAGATTTAAAATTAATTTTAATGATTTTTGTATTCAGACTAATTAATGAAAAATGACCAAAAAAGTTTGTATGAATTCTGAAAAGTGAAATATTTTAAAATAGTATTGATATTTTGAATTCAGAGAGATTTCTATTTTTAAAAGTTTAAATATCTAAACTTAAAAAAGGAATTGTTAAATTTTTTTAATATAAAATGATTATAATATTTAAAGTCTGCATATGATTGATATTATTAAATTAAATTTGCATACATGTTTTATTTTTTTACAATCCATTTTCCAAAGATTTTATTTTTAACCCATCATAATGCATACAACAGTTGATAAAAATTTCTTCTACATTTTTTGCTGTCCATATTTATAATATAAAATTGAATTGAAAAAAAGAAATCTAATACATTTTTGTTTTGATATATTTCTCAATGGAAGTTATTGAGAAATTCCTTTTTATTTATATTCTTAAAATATTTTTCTGGAAACTCGAGATTTTTTTTCTGTACATTCAGAATTACCACAATTATAGATATATTAGTTGACTTTTTAAAAAAGTTTTTGTTTGTCAACTTAAGAATATTTTCTACACTTGAGAAGTGATCTATTTGAAAGGAAATTGTATAATTTCTTTTGCAGTTTTTCTCTTTCTTCACCATTTATCCTCAAATCTTCACTTAGGCTGTTTATTTATAGACTACTTGGTTAAAAATAAAACTAATTTTATGAAATATTAGTGCAGTTATTTAATATGTATATATTTCAATGCACATACACTTAGATGTACTCTTAGATGTAAATAAACGTGTGCTTATCCTGGGAAGTCATTAAATTCCATCTCTTGAGAATTATTAGTTTCCTCAGCACCACTGCTTTTTTATACAATTTAAATGTATAAGAATTGCCTCACCCACAAAAAACCAGTTAGCATAATATGATATACAAATGTCATATTTGTGTTTTACTTGAACGTGCTTTATTCACATTTAAAAGCTGTACGAGTTTACTGTTTAAAAATAATACAACAAACTTATTCTAAATGTTTTTGCATATCTTTTGACTCTATTGTTGACAAACGGGTAACAATAACTGTTTGTACTTAATAAATTTTTTCCCATAAAAGTAAGTTTTTTAATGAGTTGTCTCGAATTTTCTTCCTCACATAAGTAATACCTAATACCCATCAACCCATTTATGAAAAATATTAAAAGTCTTCAATTTATGAAATTGATAAAAATACATTAATATCTTTTTAAAATTCAGGTTTTGGAATCATGTATGAAAAATTGTGGAAGTTTAATTCATGCAGAAGTTGCTACACGTCCATTTATGGAAGAATTGAAAGAATTAGTCAAAGTAAGTAATATTTCTTGTCAAATAATTCTAAATTTTTCATGAATGTTCAGTGACTTATATGAAATGAATTCTGTTAATATTAAAACAAAATTGTATTATCTTTAAAAAAAAAACGTAAATGATATTCTAATGGGATAATTTTTGAAACATAAAAAAAAAAAAATTGTTTGCAAGTCCAAAATAAAATTTTTCTTTGTTGATCTTAGTAGGAATTGACTTAAATTTTTTTTATATCACTTGTTTTTTTTAGACTACTACCAATGAGAATGTAAGGAATAGAATATTGGAGCTTATTCAAGTTTGGGCTCATGTGTTTCGTAATGAACCAAAATATCGTGCAGTGCAAGACATCTTCAACATGTTAAAGATGGAAGGTACAGATAAATTTTGAAATCATTCATGGATTTAATTGTTTTAAAACTCTTATTTAAAATTTACTACTTTGTTTTTATTATCAGTTTTGAAACCTTCCTTACCCCTCGCTTTTTGTTAATGTTCTAAAAAATTTCATAATAGAAACACCACAAAATTCAAATTAGTTTCTTTAAATTTAAAAATAAACAGAATGACTGTGTGATCATTTTCTGTTTTTTAAAAAATTTTCTATTTTACTGGTAATTCCTTAATATTTTAATTATATAATCATAAGTCTGTACATGGAAAATTCTACTTATTTATATTGTTTAGCAGCTGGCTGGGTGGCATAGTTGGTTTGTCGCTGGCCTTGTATGCCTAAGGTTGTGGGTTCGATCCCAGCTCAAGTCGGTGGATTTTTATGATTTTCATGTCGTATGATTATGCGACATGTAAAAGATCCTTTGAATGCTTGTTTGGTTTGGTTGCTCTTTGCAAAACTAAATTCTTAAGTCTGTTTCGTATTGTCAAAGCTCTGGGGCCTTCCTTTGGGGTGGAAAACTGGGTGTCAAAATTACTTGCAGTGATTGGCTATATGGTACTGCACTAAAAAGAGACCTGCTGCTCCTGGGGAATGTACTAGGGGTCTACAATGGTAAAACACCAATCTGCAATCTCATTAGAAATAAAAATAAATATTAAGTAAAATTTTGTCACATATATTGGCCTTAAAAATTGTATTACTAGCAAGGACATTGTTTTTTAAAGTTAAAACTATATCACAATAGATCAAAATGGTTAAAAAGTTATGTCATAATTTCAAATGAATGTAATTATTTCAAATGAATGTAATTAGTTTATATTTTCCATTTCTGATTTTGCAATTATGAATGCACAAAAAGTTTTACTTTGAGCTGATTGCATTACTACTACATGTAGCATTAATAAATATTTCATGTAATAATATATACTAGGGTAACACAACTTCTGATTTTTTAAATAACTTGATATAGCTGATGTAGTAAAATTTTTAAAAAATATATTGGGAATACTTAAGCTTTGAATTTCGAGTTTTGGGGATTTAAAATTAACGTACAAAAAATAAATGTAGTATAAAATTTAATCATTAAGGAGTTGATAATCTTTTCATTTCTTAGAAATAAAATTTGTTTATTATTCAGTTTGTTGCAATTAAAGTTAGTTTTTACAGTTTATGTATATATATATATATATATATATATATATATATATATATATATATATATATATATATATATATATATATATATATATATAGAAGAAAAAACTGACAGTGTATAAATTTAATTTGAAGATTTTTAGAGAGTATACTATGTAAGGGGCAGCAAGGGTTCTCTGTTACCAGCCCTTATCAGATATAATATAATATAAATTCTATGTATGTGAAGCATATTTAATCAGTCTTATCAATTGGAAAGATAATCTTCACATCTGCATACAAAAAGATGAAGTACATTTTCTTTTTGTTGAAATCTGATTTTTTAAAATTTGTTCATGGCAATTTGTAGTATTTTGATCTGTACTTTAATGTGTATTAAGTAGCTGTAATTTAGGCTATATTTTTTCAATGTAGGTTATAAGTTGCAAGCTCTGAAAGAAAGTGATGCTATGTTTGTTGCGGATACAGCTCCTGAATGGGCTGATGGGAGCTGTTGTCATCGCTGTAGAACACAATTCACAGTTGTTCAAAGAAAGGTAACAATTTTAAAGAGTATTATTCATCTTTTTTTCAAAAGTATTGAAAGCATAGTTATACATTTTATGTACAAGAATGGAGGAGGGGGGGGGGAACTATCAGTATATAATTCCTTAATATTTTGAAGCATTATATATTGTCTCCTAAAATCATTTATGTGTTTCAACTTGGGGGAGCCTGTAATCCCTTGAGTGGTATGTCACCAGGTGGCAGATAGAGGAATGCCACTGGTTTTCCAATGGATGGTAAAAGGGAAATAAAATACCTTCCCCAGACCAACAGACAAAAGCCTAACCTCATCATAGACAATGGCATCCAATTTTTTCCAGTTGTTGCCTCCTTTGGTGGAATCTCAAGTTTTTTTTTCTTAACCAAATCAATGTACATGACAATTATTACTATATCCATCTTTAGTTTATAAGTGTATGTTAACAGTTGTATTTTATGGATTCGAAAAATGTAGATGTAAGATTTAGTTTATCATGAAAATTTATCAATTTATATTTCATCCATATACTTAAGAATTGTTGAAAGGAAAAGAATGTACATGATGTGTTGTGATTTAATGACTTTCTTAGGTTTATTACTTTAATGTATAGTTTTAAGAAATTATATTATGTTTATAGAAAACTACTAGCTCATGTATAAATATTTTTACGAGGAAGATATTCACAGATTTCTAACTGAATCATATGTGGAAATGTTTTTATGAATCAAATTAAAATTTTTTTAAGTAGGATTGAATCCTACAGACCTCCTATCCTAGCATACACCACTGATGTATACATATATTTAGGTTGCATCTTATTTTAGTTCACTCCTTTATTTATTGCCTATTTGATGAATTATTGTCTGATTAGATCGAAATGCAGTAAAGAAAAAAGTGAGCTTTTGTCACTATATTATGCACTGTCACTGGAGGTGTGAATTAAACTAGCATTATCCCATATTTATGACTAATAAGTATAAATGTATTTTAAGTATAAACATATATTGATTTTTTTAATGGTAAAAGAAACATCAGAGAGAGAGAGTGATGTTTATTTTCTTATTTTGATGTTAACAGAAAATTTTTTTGAAAATGCATGCTATTATCCTTTCTAAAAAGTTATGTGCTTCTCTCTCCCTTTTTAGCATCATTGTCGAAACTGTGGTCAAATATTTTGTCATAAATGCTCTTCTCGAAGCTGTCCAATTCCACGTTTTGGAATAGAAAAAGATGTGAGAGTTTGTGAAGGCTGTTGGGAGAAAATTAACAAGTAATTCATTCCTTTACTTAAAGTTTTCATTCATTAATAATTCACAATACTTTAAAAAAATATTGCATTTTAGCATTTATGTACACCATGCATATTTCAGATATTCATTATGTATTCAAAGATTGAATCATACCAATTTTTTTGGTAAGAAAGGGGGGGTGGATTTTTTTCATCTTTGTTATAATTTAACTCCTTACTGCAATTATTAACTTTAATGAAGGATTGAATAGTTATTTCTTTGTACATAATTACTAATTAGCTGATTGATGCAATTTGTACAAATATTAACAATTCATCCAAAAATAGTCTTTTGCAGTTAGAAATATACATGTTTAATATTGATAATGTTTTGCTTTCATATGTAATTTTTCAATTTCAATTTTTAGACCTCAATCAACAGTTCCAAAATCTGTTTCTCCTAATCCTGATCAGTCACCAACTTCAAGTGTTCAGGTCAGTGAGAAATTAAGTATAAAAAAAAGTTTTTTCAATAATTAGACATAGGTGTAAATCTCCAAATGTTGCTACTGGTTGCAGATAAATTATTTCTTACTACAATAATTTCCCATTATCTTCCTTGTAGTTTTCAATAGGATTTAGTAAAATTTTGCATTCTTTAGGAAGGTTCTACTCCTAGAAGTAAAAGTGCTATGGAGCTTAAAGAGGAAGAAGACCTTCAGTTAGCTATTGCATTATCTCAGAGTGAAGCAGAAACAAAAGAGGTATTGTGATGAATGTTCTTATTCAGTATTAATTATGTTTTCATTACAACTTCATAAATAGACATCATAATTAATAAAATAACATTTCTGTTCATTAGTTTAATATTTTAATGCTGTGAAGAGTATGAATAATTTTTTTAAAAAATCAATAGTATCCTGCATTTATATGCAAAAATATCTCCTAAAATTTAAAAAGTTATTTGTATCATTTTTATGTAAAAATGATTTGAAGTAATTTTAGTTGCTGTCTTAATTTTTTAATGGTTTGTATAAAATCTTTGACTTTAGATAATTTAAAATTTAAATACTCCTTTTTTTTAATAATTTTTGTTATTTTCTGCATATATTGTAGTCTTATTTTGTAGTTTGTACATGTGAAAAGTAATTGATTGAACATTTTTCTGTTTTAAAGAAATTAAATTATGAACAGAATGTATTTTTTCTTGTTTAAATTGGTTATGGGGGATATTGAGAAACAAAAAGGCTATTATCTGAAATTTTTGTAATATTTTGTTTTCTGTCATATCTAAGAGGAAGTTTAATGGGGCCACATTGATCCATATCTTCCAAATATTTCTCTTTTCTAAAAGTCTGTTCTTTTAGTTGCAGCACTTATCTAACTAAACTGTAACTATAAAAAAATATGAAAAAATTTAATGTGAATTATTTAGTAAATTTTCTCTAATTTTGTAAAAGATAATTAACCAATAGTTTTATCTTCTAATTTTCAAGTGTTTACATACACATTTGTATTTTACATTCTTATATAAGATGACTCATATAAAAATACTGTTCCGAATTTCTCAAAAGAACATGATTATAGTAAAGTTATTTAGCAAATAAAACATGATTGTTGTTTGTTTGTTTTTCTTTTTATATTTTAATTAAATATTTTGTATATATACATTTTAATATATGCAAAGTTATGCTTTGTTAACAAGAAGTTGGCTTGATTAAATTTAAAAAACAAACATTAATTGTAACTTGTTTTCCTAGTATAAAAATGTAATGTTAATGAAAATATGAGTTTTGTTGTGAAATATGTAAAGTTTTGATTTTTAACTTGCTTTTTTTATATACATAAAAATATATACCAGAAAAGTAATTCAAAATAAATGAATTGCATTTTTATAGAAACAAAAGTTATCAAAACCAGCCATGTATTCTTATGCTCCACCACCTGAGGTATATTTTTATTTATTTTTCTACTGTAAATTGTTTATCAATTTTAAATTTTTTTCTGTAAAGCGTTAAATTTAAGCCAAGTGTTAATATTAATTATTTCATGTTTAAAAGCTATTGAAATTGTAGGCAAATATTGTTAATATATTTTCATAAAAAATCTTTAAGTTATGTGTTTTTGAATACTCTTAAAAATAAATTAGGTAAGTTTTCAGCACAACTCTATTAAAAAAGCATTAAAGTGATTAATTGAATTTTTCTAATTCAATTCACCAATTGTAGTGATACTACTATCTAAAATTAATTTCCACTCTTTAAAAACAAATAACTTTATTTTACAACTACTAACTACCTCACACTTTATAACAACCTTACAAACTCTTATCTCTCAAATGCTTCTTTCTCTCTCCTGTCATACACACAACTCCCTTGCACTTTCGGGGATACAATTGTACAACACCACTGTTGAAACAGCACCATCTATTTCCTAAACACTAATTGTTTGTACATTTATGCATTTGGAACTGCATAAATTTAAATCTTATATACTCTTAAAAAAAATTGTTAGTAAATTAAAACTGTCATATGCTTTTTGCAATCATTATTTCACTAAGCAATATCTTTACCATAGATTAGAAATTTAAAAGCATTATTGATAGGTCCGTACATTAATAACACTTCTTAACAGTACTTTATTCCCTCTAATACTTGGGCTGCGGTAGCCCAGTGGTTAAGGTATCCAACCATGGCAGGCATGTCATGAGTTCGATCCCAGTACCACTAAAGACCCGCCGTGTAGGGCAGCGATGCACGTTAAATCTGTCGAGAGCTGAAACGTCCTCCCGTTGGTGTGGTGTGGTTAGTAGGAGAAGGGGGTGCCAGCTCAGGTGTCGTCCACGTCACTTGACCATGGTTCAAAATTACGTGGTCCGTCGCCAAAAGCCCTCGTGTAGCTGAACAGTGCGACGTTAATATTAACTCACTCACTCACCCTCTAATACTTAGTTGTTGTTTAATAATGAGCATACTTTTATGAAACTTTTGGAAAGGTAGTTTTCCTGGTTAATTTTATATTTCTGTTTATGGTAATTATTTCTTGTAAGTTTTTGTAATTTATTATAATTTTTTCTTCAAATTTAAATGTTAAAATTTTAAGTTAACCATTTCCTAACTTGTTATTATTTTTATCATACAATTAAAATATATTAATTTTATAATGCAATTTTTGTATAGGAAAATCCTATTTCCGAAAAGAAAAGCTCACCTATTGACAATGAACTTGACCGTTATTTGAATCGTTCCTATTGGGAATCAAGGCAGCAACAACAAAAGGAGGATGGAATTATGTCTCCTACAGAATCTAGAACCAGCCCTACTCCCAGTGCTCCTATTTCAAGTTCAGCTCCTACTAATATTAATAACTACACCAGCCGAATAACTGAAGTAATTTTTTTAATTACAACACATAAACCTTAGTACCAGGAATTCTGTATTTTAACTATTTGTTTGTGTAATTTGTTTCTAAGGTGTTTGTATATTTTTCATATTATACAAGAATTGTCAATTTTCAAAAATTATGGATTTTGAGAATATATATATTATACATGTTTATTATTTTTTTTAGTTGTTGAATTTTGTAGCTTTAGCATGAAGTTATATTGATATATTTTTTTTAAGTATCATATATATATATATGACGTTTTGAAGCAGAATCAGACTTAGTTTTTAAAAAGCATCTTTATTTGATGAAATCTATACAAGCTCTGACGCTGAGAGGCAGAGGAAAAAAGAATGAGACAAAGTGAAATCTAAGTGTTTTACCACTTAAGCCAGATGTGAGAAGTGCCTCTAATTTTATGAGTGTACTTGAAAGTTAATGCTGACATATAGAGCTATTAAATCTAACGATCTGGAATTAGACATGTTTATTGGCTAGGCCATATGTTTGGAAGAAATAAATGGGTGATTAGTTTGATACTTGAAGATGAAATGAAAAAATGTGAGTTAAGTGCTAGATAGGGAATTTAATTTTTAATCTAATTTAATTATCCTTACATATATATCCACACTCATAAGGTGTGATCTTTTTTAAAATTAGGATCCTTTCCAATGTAAAAAATGTCTTTTTCAAAAGGCTTTTCATGCTATTATAGATTGTTATAACTTTTTTATTTGAACAATTTAAATAGATATTAGAGAAATAGACTTTGGAACAGTTAAATCAATAAATGTAAGAAAAGTATGTAGTATTATATTAAGTTTTAAATTTAAAAAAAATACTTTGTTTTGACATCTTTTTTCATTTAAAACTATTGTCTTTGGTAAGCAATAACTTTCTGCTTATATTTTTATGTGTTTCATTATTTTTATTTCTATCATGCATTGAAAAAGGAAAATGAATATTTTTCAAAAACATGAATTTGTAAATGATTGAAATAAAAAAAAAAATTAAGTTTATTCTGTAATTTTCTTTGTAATTAAAGATGTTCATTCAAAAAATTAGGAGCTTGAACTTTTAATGTATTAATTCAGACTAATTTAGTTTTTATATACTGATATTCAAAGACTTACTTTCAATTTTTTAAATGAACACAATTTTTTTTAATTGTCCTATTTAGAGTTGTATTAAAAATATTTTAAAGTGAGTACTATTAATCGTATCTATTTGTCATATTATGTAAATAAATTTAGTTAAGTAGTAATATTAATCTTGTCTATTTGTCATGTTATGTAAATAAATTTAGCTTTATATATCAAAATAGTTTTTAGTGTATAATTTATTATGGTACTTATGTATTAACGTCACCACAGCAAAATTTGTGCCACATGAATCGTGCCATGGTATCAAAACAACAAAGATTCTTGCATGTTTTATTTGAAGAAAAACAATTCTCATTGGGCAATTTTGACTGCGGTGACACTAATACATACATTTATTATAAATAAAATTAAATAAATATAATTTTAAAAAGGTTTTTTTCTTTCAGAAATATCAGAATGGTGAAGTAGATGAGCTTACAGACTTTCTCTCTAATCTCCGAACAACAGTTGAAATTTTTGTCAATCGAATGAAAAGCAACTCTAGTAGAGGTCGTCCCATAGCAAATGACACTCATGTTCAGTCTCTTTTTATGAATATTACAAACATGCATTCCCAGCTTTTGAAACATGTGCAAGAACAAGATGATTTAAGAGGTTAGTTTCATATGTAATTATAGAATTTTTTTGTGTTAAATGTTATTAGTGGGATACTGTTAGTATTTATAAAGTATAAATAAGATTTAATTTTAATATTTTTTAAACCATTGAAATATGAAATTCCTAAAACCTAATAATAAGAATTGATACCAGTTTTTAAAGGAAAGAAACAAACTTTCCTTCTTCATACTCTTAAATAATTTTAATAAGATACTTTTTAGTATCCTGCAGCTTTATAAAATTATTGCTAGTTTATTAGATTTTTTGAATTGGGGAGGGAGGTTTGTTCTCTTTTATTACAAAGTAATACTGCTCTCTTTTTTATTAAAAAAATAATATAAAAGAAGCATGTTGTACATCAGAAATTTAAAGAAATTACATATATATACAAATATGTGAATAGTTGTTATTTATATTTTAATAGTTGTGCATTCTGTTTAGTTGGGGCTTCTAAAATTCATTGAATTTTTCTTATTTAAAAGACAAATGACTTCTTGAAATCTGTTTCTGACCCATATTTTGACCCCTTAACTGTGATTCATGGCCCCAGTGCTGTATATTTTTACTTAGGCACCTTGTGGTAACATGCATCTGAGGAAAAGTTGTCACATTCTTTACAATATAAAAATGCTTATCTTTACAAAGGAAAAAATTACAAATACACAATTTATAGTACAGAATGAAAAATAAAAAGTTAATACTTTGCTTTTGTGTGATCTATCATAAAACATAGTTGAACATATTAACCAACTTCATATTCTATGCACTGTTAACAAGATTCACTGGAAATTTTTTCCTTGAATTCACTACACATTTTCTTGAAGCAGCTCAAGGTACTAAATCTAAAAAATGTTTGAATAGTAAGTCATAAAGGACTGTCATTTTAAATTTTTTGTTTTGATAAACCTCTTGATCACGTTCCACTAATTTTATGCAGAAAGGATAATTGCAAACTGTTTTCTCTGAAGAATGAAAGCTCTTCAATCGCCATGTCCTTGAAGATGGTAAAATATTGTTATACAACCTCTGGCAATAAAGTTCAGTGAATGAAGTCAGAACAGCCAATCTGGTGAAACAAAACACGGCAGGTGTTGAACATCTGCCCCCACCGTTGTTAGTTGAGTGTCGTTTGTTTTCCATGCAAGACTTGTTTTATGAAGTGATTGCTTAGTGTGTTGGTTCTTAACTGAGCACTGGAAAAAGAGCCTACAAAAGAGCAATTTTAAGTTTTGTTTTAAGCTTGGCAAGACACTGAGAGAAACTTATTCAATGCTGGTACGTGTTTATGAAGATCAAACACTGTCCATGAAATGTGTGTGAGTGCTTTGGCCATTTCCTAGAAGGCTGGGACAGTGTTTCTGACAACCCCTGACACTTTTTTTGATAGTTAAGGCATTATCCACAAAGAATTTCTACCTGAGGTAATGATGATGAATTCTACAAGGTACATTAAAGTTTTGATCTGTTTCATGAAGCGTCTACGCAGGATAGGACCCCAATACTCATAACAAGGTTCATGTTTTTTTTCATGACAATGCTCACCCTCACACAGCCAATATCATCACAGTTCCTAGTAGAAAAGGTAGTGGAGCAAATTGAACATCCTCTATACTTGCCAGCTCTCAATCCTTCCTGTTCCCATGACTAAAACTCGCTTTGAAAAGAAAGAGATTGGACGATATTCCTGACATCCAACGAAATGTGCCGAGGCTTTTGAATTCCATCTCAAATGAAGACTTCTTGCACAGTTTCCAGGACATGTATAGCAGATCTCAGTGGTGCATAGTTATGGGAGGTAGTTATTTCGAAGAACAGTAAATTAACTTTCATTTACGTTTATGTTACAGGACTATTCATCAAACTGTATTCAGAGGCTGCATACTTTTGATCTTTTTGGATTGTTGGTTAACAAAATGGACACTGGTTGATTGTATCAATTACACTCATCAAGAATTTATAACTTCAACCTGGTTTGCTGTATGAATTGAGCTATGGAATGATATATATACATACCATCATGCAATCTTAAAATAATTGTTATGGATTGGAAATAAGGCAATTTTATCTTCCTGCAGAGTGGGTTTGTTGAAATTTTCTGGAAGATTATATCATGTTGATGAGAAAAAAGTTCCATGTACAGTTACTTTTTAAAAAATAAATTTATCTACTTATTTTAATGACAGAAATTTTCAGCAATTGCTCATTAGCCATTCCCAAAAGGGGTTCTTCTAATTTTGTAGCTGATTGTCACCTCTCATAATTTTTATTGAAGATTGTATTTTTCTGTATGTTTACCCTATCATATGATCAGTACACCTTGACACTACTTCAGCAGGTACAAAGAGTGAACTCCAAAGTGACTTTTTTCTTGGGAATGTATTATATTCATGGTAAGCCTACCTTTGAAAAGCATCAAATTTTCATCATTACTGAGATTCCTTTCTGGTTCGTTTTATATATATGTGAAAATGCATGCCAAATTTCATGAGTTCTGGGTTAGATTGTGATTTTGGATCAAATGTATTGCTATTAGGAAAATGGAGAAAATTCATAACGAAAGGGAAATGATTTAGACACAGTTTTTTTCAATTCTTTTTGGAAGAAGTGTGTCCAGGTCAATCACTCAGTTTATTCATGGACCAGTAGAGTGCAATATTGTATTTTACAGTTATATATATATATCCCTTGTAAAAGAAGGCCTATGGAAACACCAGTCTGTTTTGATACCAAAATCTTTATCCTGGACTTTTCTTTTCAAGGATCCTGACTAATATATAAAACTTTACATACAAAATTATTTATTTTCAATCACAATATAAAGTGCTAAGTGTTTGAGAGAAATTTTTTAAAAAAATGCTATTAAATGTTGAAACTGCATTGCAAATGATCAGAAAAATATCTAGATTTTCGCAAATGAATATAAATAAATTAATCGAATGATAAGGTATATGAATTTTTATAATTCTAATCAAAATTCTTTTATTACAGCTAAGTATTTTACATTATGTTTTCAAAATTTATACTGAATACATTTCCATAAATTTTCAATTTTCTTTTCTTGATTTGTCTGAAAATCATATGTTTGTTTTTAACAAGTTGTGAAAAGTTTGTAGAGTAAAAGTATTTGTGTAATTTAGATGGATATGACTTTAGAATAAAGACACATTTTAAATGTGGAGTAATAATACATCTCTAAATGTAAATGTCAAATTTTGAATTATAAATATAATTTAAATTAATTAGAATCATATTTAAATAATCTTCTAAGTATTCTTTAATAAGTTACAGTTTTATTTATTATTACATAACATACAGAATTACAAATGCTAAAATGTGTTTGTACTTTTATTGTGAGAATTGTTGCATCAAATTGTTAGATTTATTTCAATTTTGTACATGCTCCAATTGGCTGAGTTAAATGATTTTATTCAAAAGACTACTTGATATAGCTCAATTGTAATATTTTTATATATAAAAAAAAGCCAATTTTAGTTATATAACTTAATTTAAAACAGTATTTATCGGTTAAAAAATATTTGTTACTTAGTGATATTTCAACATATATTTTGTGAAATGCAAATGGCCCCCAAAGAATACATTTACAGGCTGTAACTTTAAATGTGTTTTTAAAATGGAATCAAAATTTTTCTTCGGTATACTTTCCAATTTATTAAAGACCATAATTTAATTAAAAATAATTGACTCAAATTTTTCTTCACATATAGAAAATATTTTAACATACATAAGTTAAAAGTTTGATAGATTATGTATGATTTGTATAACTAAACTGATACACATATTTTAATTTGATAGTGTTTCAAATTTGGGTACATTACGTTAAATCAGATTTTATATACAGTAAGACCCCGCTTAACGCAGGGTATACGTTCCATCAAAGTAGAGTGTAATATGAAAGTGTTAAATGAGGTTATCTCATCATGTAAATAATGGGGTTAGGGGAAGTTAGGTAGAAAATTGGTCAGATATTTTACCATTGAATTCATTATGTTTTTTTTTATAACAATCAAACAAAAATTTATTCCTTACAAATACAGAAACATAATAAACAAATATGCATATAAAAATAAATAAAACTCTTAAGTCTTGGTTTAATGGCATATTGCGTTCAATTTCGTCGTCAGTCCATATAGAAAGACGTTTTTCCATTTCCTCTATTGTATTATTTCTAGAACAGGTAATTCTAGTTGCAGAGCTTGTTGTAGTTGCAGTTGCCGATGCCAGTATTTTTCCTTTATTCTTAAGAATGGTCCTTATAGTTGAAGTTGCCAAATTCAATGCAGCACCAATTTGAGATTGACGTTCTCCAGTATCTAATCTTTTAATCACTTGCATTCTAGTTTCAAGTGAAATAGTTTTTCTTGTTGCTCTATTTTCATGTTTTTATTATCACCCATGATAAAAACTAAAAATCATAATATTTGTCACTATAGCAATCATTATATTATATAAATTTATACTTACAATAACATCAACAAATATTTGAAACGATAAAAATGCGATCGTATAACACCACAGGAAAGAAGAAACACAGATAAACTGCTTCAGATATCGGGAAGTTTTAACACTGCGTGCAATTTCGGGGAATCCCACAATTAAAATAAAAGAGCGTTAAATCGAAACAGCATTAAGTGAGGTCTTACTGTATTCTTTATTTGAAGAAAGAAATTTATTTCTCTTTAAGAATTAAGGATTTTGTTTTGAAATTGTTCTATAGCCTATTATGAGCGGCTTCAAGATAAATTAAATCAAGCAAGAGATGCGAGAGCTGCTTTGGATGCTTTGAGAGAAGAACACAGAGAGAAATTAAGACAGGAGGCCGAGGAAGCAGAACGTGTGCGGCAAATACAAATGGCTCAAAAATTGGAAATTATGAGAAAGAAAAAACAAGTAATTTATGCAATTCTTATACTCAATCCTATGTTTTTTGAGTGACAGTATAAACAATATGTATGTGCTTTTGTATGAAATAAGATAAACTAAAACTGATAATGGAACCATTAATATTCTAATTGGTTATTTTTTAAAAGCTGAAATTTTTATTCTATAAAATGTTTTAATAAAAAATTTTTGTGTGTATATGAAACAAAAAAAATTTTTTTTCAATAATTATCAATAATTGAGGGTATTTATAATTTCCTCCAAGGTTTCAGAGCTCTGTAGTAAAAAAACTAAGATAAATACAGCAAAAAAGAACATATGAAAGAATACAGAAACAATTCAAGATTTATTTACATATTTTGCAGGTCTTCTATATATAAACCCTTGATCACACAGCATAACATCCAATGCAATAGTCCAGTTTCTGTCACATGCTACTCAACGCTATTGATAGCATGTTATCCTTTCCTTGTTATTCAAAAATTTGATTTTTTTACTTAAGACCTTAGTTTTTGTACCCTCTTTTCCACCTGATGTAGCAGAACCGCTGCACAATATAACATGTGATCAATAATATTAATAGCACCATGTGTTGAGAATAGAATGTGGGAGAAACTGGATTTTCGCATTGATGTATATTGTGTGACACATATAGTATAGAAGACCTGTAAAAATGTAAATAAAGCCTGAATTGCTTCTTTATTCTTCAATACATTTCTTTTTGTTGTATTCGTTTTAGTTTTTTTTTTACTACAGCACTTCAAACCCTTGGAGGGAATTATGAATAACCCTCTATTAAATTTGTTTCTCACACTTACATACATATTTGATAAAAATGTAAAATATCCTAAGGATTTCTTTCCCTGTAAAAATTATGCATTTATAATCAAGAGTATGCAACATTTTGGCCCTGTCTATCAAATTTTAGTAAGATTTATCGTTTTTGTTTCACAAGAATGTATCTTTACAAACTTTTCTGTATAACATTTTTGTAGGAATATTTGCAATACCAGAGACAGTTAGCTTTACAAAGAATGCAGGAACAAGAAAGAGAAATGCAAATGAGACAGGAACAACATAAGCAGCAATATCAAATGCCCCAGCAAGTGCCACAAGCAGCTTATCCTCCTCAAGGTGCTTATGCTTCCCCTCCTGGTCAAAACTATCCTGTTTTGCCTCATAATGGAGGAGGGAATGATTTAGCTGCTCAACAACAATACCATCAATCATTTGAAAATCCGCAAATGCCTCCAGAATACCGTCAGCCTTATAACATGCAAGGTGAGATTTTCAATAAACAAATTATAAACTAATAATTTTGTAATTACATATTTCAGTAACACAGTGGTACAGCTTCACATAATGAGATTATGATAAATTTGAGTTTCATGCTCTGAATTATTTTACCACACAAACATTTTAAAATTTTGCCTGAATAATTTTTTTTTAAAATATGGAGAGAAACTATCCTAAATCCTTGTCAAAATTAGAAACAACCATATTATTTGAATATCATTAAGAATTTTAATTTAATTTTTTTCATGGCCTCTTTAATTTGCCATCCTCTGAAATTTTAGGTCATATTGATTGTCAAAGAACTGAATTCTACAAGTCTGAATACTGGTATTTATTGAAAATTTAATCAATTTTATTTTAGTGCCACCTTCTATGCCACCCATGCCACCAGGTGCTCCATTTCCTCAACAACCCAATGTACCAACATCTGTTCCCATGGGCCCTCAAATGATGATGCAACCACCTGCTCCTCAAGCTCCAATGCCACCACCACATATGAATATGATGCCTCAGGGTGTACCACCTCCTCAGATGATGCAGCAACCCGCTACTGCAGCCAATGTGCCTGACAATGTGCAACAGTCACCACAGCACCAGGTACATCAGCCTGTTCCAATATGTGATCCACTGATAGTTTTTGACTGAGAAAAACACTTCCTTTCTAAAAACAAGCAATGCTTTTTTTTCATGTATAAAACTTTAAATGGATTAGTGAGAAAAAGTGGGAGTAATTTGATGTGTGATGTATATAATTATGTATTATTTAATACCCTTTTTAGATGTATTAAAATTTTTTTTAATTTGTAAATCAAATCTTTTGAAGGCTGATTTTTTTCAAATTTAAACTCCTGTGTAAAACAATTTAAAAACTCACGTTTTTTAAAAATTGAATGGGATGCTTGTTGGCAATAGTAGCATCAAAAAGTAAGAATGCCAGATAATCTCTGCAAAATCTCAAACTGTGTCTACACACCTATGCAAAATAATGTGCTCTTTTTGTATAGAACTTTCAATTAGACTTTCCTAAACAAGGAAAGTAATTTGAAATGTCTGCAATTATATTACTTTGAAGTAAACTACATTTTCTAAAGTGTATCAAGGTTTATTTTAATTTCAATTCCTGAATAAATTTATTTATAAAACCTGTGTTTATTTTTTCTATGTTTGCTGAGAAATTGAAAACAGAAAAATGTTAAAAAAAAATTAATTTATTGAAATGTATATTTTATAAATATAACGTATAACTTCACTGAAGTTTTTGCATAGTTGGATCCGCTATTGCAAATTCTTTATCACATGTGAATGACACTGTTAATGCATATCGTGCTCCACTACTCACTTGCTCTACATAATGTGGATTTTCTGCTCCTGATGTGAATGCAGATATACGACCTAAAGATAAAAAGTTTAAATATCTGTTTTAATTTTTTGCCTTTTACTAGTGTTAAAATTATTTTATGATTTTATTGGTTTAGGTAACCTAATAAATCTAGTAAAATTTAATACTAAAAAAAGATTGAAATTTTTTTAGAGGAAATGAGCAGAACAAAACTGCATGTAAAATAGAGATAACTTACGATTTTTTATCTCTTGTGTTAGCAAAGTAAACACTATGAAAATTTTGAAGTTTTCACTTACCTACACGAGGTTCTACTGTCATATTTTTACCCTCATTGACAAATATAAAACGTCCTCCAGTAAAATCTATTCCATAATCAGTTAAGTATAATAATGATGTATAATGGAATGAAGGATATGTTTCCTGAAAGAAATGTATTTAACTAAAAAAGCTATTTCATTAAAAAAAAATTTATATTAGATGAGTTTCAATAAAAAGTAATGGTATGTTTTATAGATAAAAGACAAATTATTTAAACATCCATTTGTTTGGCAAGGATTTTCTAATATTCTTTTTGAATGTTAATTTGTGTTGGAGATTATCAATTTAAGCTCAGTTATTTAAAAGTTGCAGGACCTGAGTGTAATTTACATATATTGTGTAATTTATATTTTTTAATGCAATTGGATGTTAAATATAAGCAATATCTTTTAATCTAACAAAACAGACTCTGGTCATAATATTGGCTTTTGTAATGAACCATATGAACATATCCAATAAATTCTATGGGTTAGCCATTTATTGATCTAATTAATGTGAAAATTACACAGAAGATTTTTAAAGTGATATTTCAAGTAACTGATTTTGTTATGGCTGTCCTTAGCCGAATTTATGTATTCTGTTTGTCATTCAGTTTAGGAGTGTTGAGCATAAAATATTATATTCTCCAATGCCAAATTGATATCAATATTGGAACTAACTGGGATTCCTCTGGTAAGATAAAGGAAATGGTTAATTTTTTCTTATATTTACTATGCAACTATCACTGATTTAATAAGATCAATTCTTAAGTGATATAAAGAATTCAGTAAGAATAAAGCTAAAAAAAATCTGTGTTCTTAATTTAAACTCTCACAAAGTATAAAAATTTGTGGTTTTACCAGAATTTATTTTTATAAAATGCATGAAATTACTGTCCAAAGACAATCAGTCATCAGGAAAACAAAAAGCTGTTGAAATTCACAGTGAATTGAGAAAGCACATGAATATTCAATCTATCAGGAGTTAAGAGATGAAATTTCTCTATTCGTATATTCCAATGAAGTGTCTACTGAATTTTGGTTAAGCTAAGGATTCTCTATACAAAAGATAAAATTGGTACAATGGATCAACAGTTGTAATGCTTGGGTCCTGGTGAACTTTCACAAAGTCATAACTTAGTGAAGTTTGCTTTATAAGATGCAAATTGTTTTAGTCTCTAAATGAAAATTTCTGTTTTCATTGTCATTTGCACATATCCCATAATTTGTTGAAGACAACTTCATAAAATTAGCTTAATTTAATGCCTGGTTTTATACAGAACTTCATTCCATGTATCTTGCACACTTTTGTGAATTTAGGTTGAAATTATACAAACTGCAATATACAAAACCTTTATTTTACACAATCAGTGTACAAGGTAAAGAGCATTATTTTTTAGTTATTCCAGATTCAACATTAGTTCACTACAACAAATATTAATACCACTTATTAACTGTACAAAGAGAGAGATTTGTCAACTAATTATCAGGATTAAGGGAAACTCATAAAGAAACTTCAGTACTACTATTAAAAATGTTAGTATTATTTCTTTAGTTGTATAGACTTCATATCTATTGTATCTTTAAAAAACACATTGTAATTTACCTTTTTTTCAGAGAGCTATGAAACTACTTTGAAACATTTTTATTTTATTTATTATACAAGATCAATAATTTAACTTAAACAATTTTATATACATTACCATTAGTGCATAAAAAAATGATATGAATATTGTAGTTACCTAATGAATACTTAAAAAACTCATTAAAATTAATATATTTTTATTGAGAAAAAAATTTACTTTACCAAGTTTAATGAGATGTCAAGAAAGTTACCTTATCAACATGGACATGCCAATATTCATCATGTTTGGTTTTAGCTATCCTAGGAGTCATCTCGGAAAAGAACGTTGGGTGTGTTAAGTATAATTTATTTATTGGAATCCCAAAATTATATGAAATAATTTGTTGGATTTTATTTCGTACATTGCTGAAAGAGATTATGTGCATAATTAGAATCAAGAAGATAAACTTAAAGTTTTTTTACAGTGAAATGTATAATTGAAGCAAATTTTAACACTCCAATTGGATCAATACATAAAATAACTATACAAGGGCTGTCTATAAAGTATCCAAAATTTGGCTGAGAAAAATATATTACTGACTTAATGGGAATTAAATCTGAAATCTTTTTGGAAGCAGATCTCTTGGAATGGTGTTAGTCTCTATGCCATTGCGTTCTGTATTATCTCTTACTCTTAAAATGGGATCCTTTCAACAGCATCTTCAATTTCAGAAGCAACCAGAAGTTGTAAGGATCTATGTCTTGAAAACAGGAACGTTGGGAATATCATCATCTTTCAAGATGGAGTTCCTTCTGTTCTGAAAGTAGCGTGGGCACAGATTTTGCAACCACTTGACTCATGTTCAAATTATGATTCCAACATTGTTGAAAATCTCTCGTATATCAAACGATAATTTCTTCTAAATAATTTTCATCTTTTTAACAGTTGTATTCTGAATGGTTTGCGGTATTCACTGATGTGTAGACATTTTTGAATCAGTTGAATCTCCATTTGTGTTATACTTATAGCAACACCTGAATCTTATAAATTGTTTTCTTGAGAATCACAAGTTCTTGATGAAATTTGATACAGTATCTTTGCTTGACTTGTTTACTCATCTTGATACAAATAAAAAATCCAATACTCATAACAGAACCTCACTTGGTGGCCAGCAGATAGCAACTACAACATTCAAATGCAGAGAAACAAAAATTCAACCATGTGCATTAAGAAGTTACTTCCACTGAATAAAGTGGCATTGCTACTGTGCATAAGAAAATTCAAGGTTAAATACTTTTTAGATAGCCCTTGTATATCATTACATTTTACTTTTTCATTTTTTGAAATATTTGTTCATTTGTTAGTTTCCACAAAATGATTAGTCTTTCTTCTACAGTTGTGAAAATTTCTAGTTTTCACAAAATATTTTAGTACCTAGTTATTTATAAAATAAATAATTTATAATTTAAAACCAATATGGGGTGGGGTACTTCAGTGAATTAATTAAATTGGAAAAAATTATCGAAAGATCATTAAGTAAAATAATACAAGAAAGATTGATGTATACCTATAAACTTTGAAATCTTCTGGAGTAAAAACCTTGTTTGTACCATATGCTTTTATTTTTCTAAAAGAAAAGTAATACATTAGATCATAGTTAAAAATTCGTTATAAATAACACACACACATATCAATCAATAACTGTTAAACAAATATTTTTCAGAATAAAGCATAAACATTGAATGAAGAGCTGAAACTTGTAAAAGTTTCAGTAAAAGCAGGAGTGCATGTTACCTTGCACAAAGTGGTACAGTTTTTGCCTTATGGAAAAAAAGATATTGAAAAAGACATTCTTTTTAAAAAAGAACAGATATGAGTCATTCTGAACATCTAAAAAGTTCTGGTAAAAATGTGAATGTCAGCAACATTTGCTAGATCTGCAAAGATTTTCTATTTCACATCACTATTTTTTTCTTTTCTCTAATGGGGCCGCATATTGGTATTTTTACCTTTGCAGACCTAGTACATTCCCCAGGAGCTGGTATCACTTTTTAGTACAGCACCATATAGGTAATACCAATTACCGCAAGTAATTTTGATGCCCAGTTTCTTCCCCAGGCAGAGGCACCTGAGCTCTGCTGATGTGAAATTTGTACTTAGGAATCCAAGCCAAACAGACACTTAAGGGATTTTTTACATGATGCATAATCATACAATATGGCTGCTGTCAATTTTCTGCATCAGGAAAATCCACCAACTTAGGCTGGGGTCGAATCCATAACCTTGGGTATAGAGTGCCAGCGACAAACCAACTACACCACTCAGCCAGCAACATCCTACTAGGAATATATATCTATTATCTTCAAGTAAAATACTCTTTTTACGATTTCAGAGTAGCAATTTTGCCTCCACCATCTTTTTTAAATTTTAAGAATATCTTCTTTGTTACATCAAGTGCTGTGGCAACAAGTCTCATTTCACCGTACCTTAAGATGTTCAATTGCATAACCATGATTGCATCCACTCAAAAATATTTTAAAGTGCAAGAATTAAATAAAAAAACCCCACAATATTTAAACAAAACTGACATGATTTCTCTAAAAATATTTTACAGCCTGACTTTGGTAATAATAAACTACTTGGGTTCACTATCTTTGATATAAATAAAAAAAAAGCTTCTAGTATAATTAAAAAATAAACACAGTATAAATAAAAATTCTTGCAAGCACATGTATGTTCCATAGAAATTATCAAGCAATATCTATGTATACACAAAAAACTTACAATTATTTAAGCTAAAAGAAACAATTTTATTCCGAGAATGTTTCCTTAAGAGTAATAAGACAAATATTTTTTAAAACAAATGAATTATTTTTCGTTCTGAATAAAGTAGTAATGAATGCTCAAAATCTTGAAATTAATTTGAAAATACATCTGAGCAAATTGGAATTTTAAGGAAATTGCAATATTTAATATCTTGAGATTTTTAATGATAATATTATACAGAGAGACTCTTTATTAATATTCTTTTTGATACAGTGGAATAAAAAAAAATTGAATAAATCCATAAAAATACATTTCATAATTTTTAATAAATAACTTTTAAGAGTGTTTAGCTAAATTAGTTTTAAAAAAAACAGTTAAAATAATTAAAACAGAAAATTGACACACATCTCAGAAATTTGAACACATACATTTAACGTCTATTTTTAACCCTCTGGCTGGAACATCAATTTTTTTGCCGCACTGAGAAGCATCCATCTGACAGATGGGTACATAAATTTTTTTAAAATTTTATTACCTTAAGGACTGTTTTAAATGTCCTTATAGCTCATGAAATTGAGTATAGCTCAAATAAGATGTGTGGGGTTAAATCAAGTACAACAATATATTTTTATCACTTGAATTGTGACTAGTATTTTTATAAAAACTGATTAAAAATTATTTATATACATGTAAAAGTACTAAAAAATAATAATATCGAACACGAAAAAACTATAGGAATATCTGTCTGATAGCAGGTGATAGATAAGAAAAATCGCACTTATCGTGATTTGAAAAAAAATTGCCATGTACTCCCCCCCCCCATCACATGATCCTCTCATTGGGTAGAGTCCAACTGAAGATGTGAAGGCAGTCCACCCCAAAAATCACACCACAGCATTATCTACAGGCATCAAAGCAAATCACCCTCGTCTGAGAGACAGATGTTCCGGTCAGAGGGTTAAATTTAATATTCGACAAGAAAATAAATACACAAATAAAATATTCTTAAATAATAAATCATTACTTACTCATAAATATTAATAAATGAATTATCATAAGATAAGGCACCGGAATGTAAATCAAGTATTGATGCACCACCTGAAGATCCTCCAAAAGCTAACCCTTTCTTGCTAACTCTAGAAACATTTAAGAAAACCACTTTTAACAACTTCAAGAAAAAATAGAAAGTTTTATAACATTTTTCTTCTTTTACCAGTAATAAATATTTCGCTCTACATATTTTAAATAGTAATATATACCTGAGAAAAATAATTTTTGTATTTTGCTGCAGGTTTAAATATGAGGAGGGAAGGTTAACAAACAAAATTTTTACATTTTATGAGCTTTAATCTGATTAACAAAGTAAATTCCTTTTTAGGTAAACAATACAAATTAAAAAAAATAATATTGCAAAGTTTTTGAACATCAAATATTACAAATTATTTAAACTACATACACATGAAGTAATGAATTGAGAAAACGAAGAAAAAATAAAATAGAAAGAAAATTAAAAGAAAAAAATCATAATTATTATAATTAGAGAGAGAGAAATTTTTTTTTATAGGAAATTCATTTGGAAAAATCCCTTATTCCTATGCCATCTCTTCAACTGAAAAACAAAATCCTACTTAAAATAGAACAAAAGCTTTCTTGTGGTTAATATTCTCAGCTGTCTTTGCATATAAACTTTCTAATAAATGAACCCTTCATTAGCTTAAATACTAATTCACACATATTTTATGTTTGAAAAAACACTTTATATTTATCATACCATTATGTACTGAATACTTACCGTAGTAAATGTGCTGCTTCTTCAGGAGTTACAACTATGTCTGTAACTAATCTTCCACAATGTTTAGGAACACAGTCTAAGCAAAAAACAAAGTTGAGCATTTTTCAAAGCATATAAATAATACTTAAAAATGCTATCGGAAGGGTAAGAAAAAGAAAAGAAAAAAAATGAGTTACTGTGAAAAATTCATATCTAATTCATTAATTCAATCTAATAAAGTAAATAAAAAATCAAACAGATTGAGCTCTCATAAATAAAAGTCTGTGGGTATTTTTTTTGTCTCAGGAATTATACAATTAATCCCAAAATATTAAAAAGAAAATATCCAAAATAAAGGATTAAGCTAACAAATGGATTTGAATGAAGAAAGATTATTTGGAAATTAATAAAAATATGCAATATATATTTAGTATTTAGTAATGAATCTTTAGCATTTTTGTGTGCAGTGAAATGTTTAGTAAAAAAATTTATTTAAAATACAAAATAAATAAATAAAAATAACAAAATAAAATAAAGTATTAAAAAATTGATAAATGCGTACAATTTTTTAAAACTTACTAGTAATAATTGTTAAAATACTTTTTTTTTTTAACAAAACAGGATTACCAAAATCTGAAAGTATTAGTGAAGGGTTGTGCATACAATATGTATGGTAAACTTCAGTTACAGAGAATATGAGTTGGCAATTGTTTTTCTGAGCTATTGTCGAAATGAACATTGGTGATATTATTTGATAAGATATATTTACTACAAACACAATGGAAGAACAAAATTTAGCCTGTTTTCTACATGTTATTGTATATGGCTTCATGCTCTTTAGAACCAAAAAGTACCCCATGTATACTGTATTCAATCTAAGCTTATAATACATTATGAAATAAAGGTAATATTTTGAAATGGTTTTGGATGCTAGTTGAATCTTCATATTGGAAACAAAATTAAAATTTTACCAACATGATGGGCTAAATATACCAAATTGGCAACTAGAGAAAAATGCAACGCTATTAGAAACTGATTTTATACTGTTTCTTTCCAAAGATCATTCCCCACACACATTTCCAGCAACTTTAAATGGATTAAATTTCATTCAGATTCAATAGTACCATAGAACGTAGTTATTCTACAAATACTTTTTTGTTTTATGGAACAATAAAGGTAAGAAAATAGTGCTTGAATTGTATATGATTGAAGATGGGATTGGATTGAATCCAAGTGTAAATACCTGATAATTATGACAAAAATATGTGTGGATGAGTGAAAGTGCATAATTAATGACATTGAATAAAAGAGTTGTAGAGAATCTTCTTGATGTTCCCTCCAATAAAAAAGGACATCTCTTCTAAGTTAGTGCTATCTCTATTTCTATTAATACAGTTGAATATTATTAAATTAAAATGCATTAGCATTCTTAATTATCATTTTAATGAAACCTATCTTTTTTTTTAGTTATTTAGTTGATTACAACAAAAATAATTTACTTCAATATTCTTTTCTATGATAATGAAATCCATTATCTGTGAAATGTTATTTCATATTTTAAAATGATCTGATACTGACTTGCAGTGTTTACCAATGTCTTGTGTTTGAAAAACGCACTATTGCCTCCAAAAAATCAGTAGGGATTCAACTAAGACTTTACATTAATAAATTACAAAAATAATTCAGAACATGAATCTGATTTTATTTTTCAAACTACTTAGATATTGTAGGTGAAATTATTTTCATCATCAATTTAAAGTTAGAAAATTTAGTTCTTTTTATATATTTTTACAATAAAGTTAATTACTTTCTTTTCAACACTGTTGCTATAACTTTCTGACTCAGTGGCAAAGCAATTATTCATCAGATCCTTGAGAGATACAGTTTTCAAAACTATAGAAGCGTTAATAAAATAACATATTAACAGGTTAAAATTATTATATAAATCAAAGATATTTCACCTTTAAACTTTGATATATCTTTTTTATAGGCTGACGAACATGACACTTGTGCTGATGTTAGCTGTATCCTATCCTTTTGACTGGCAAACACATGGAAATCTTCTTTCTTAGAAGTCCAATAAACAGCAAATATCATTAGCAATGACAGCATAAATCGAGTAACGATTTTTTTCCAAGGTATCTTGGATGACAGACTTTCAAAATTTTTCCTATACAATAATAAGGAAGTTAATATTTAAATTTCCCATTAGAAGAAATGGTACTTTCATAGTAATGTGTAGCCTCAGCTAAATTTAAACAACACAATTGGCCCCTTTCCACCAAAATCTGACTATCTGATTAGTTATTTTTTTTTCAAATAAAACACATGAGAATCTGTTTTTGTTGTTCTTTTTTGCTGTAATCATATCACAGCGCAATTTGCGTTGCACAAATTTGGCTGTGGTGGCATTAATATGTAAATTAAATGCTTATTTAATTTACTTAAACATTAAATTAATGTGTATAGATTTTTAATATTATTGTAGTTAAATATCAATTTCAAATACATGTTATTCAGAAAAACTTATTTTTTACACAGGCAACTATTTATTAAAGATCTTTTTCACAATAAAATAATTCTATTTATGTATTTATAAATAGTTGTGTTACATATTTTTGTACATAACAAATGAATAGTAAAATTTATCATATAGGTTCTAAAACAGTGAACTCTAAAAATACTTCACTGTCATGAAATATATCTTTGAAAAGAATCAGATTATTTAAGAAATTTAAAGAAAAAATACTAATTATAAGGCAGTCTCCTTAATATACAAAATTAAAAAGATATACTATCTGCCACATACTCATTTGTTCCATCATTTTTCTTCATACTATCTATGCTTAATTCCTTGTCATCCACACTTTTCTTTTTATTTCCTGATTTACGTTGATGAACAGCCATTATAAATTGTCAAATAATATTTTTTATTCAGATGTGAAGATGACCTGAGAATTGAAATATACAAAAGCTAAATTAAACATTCTACACATATTTTGAGATATTTATTTGTGAAACTATGTCATTTGATTCGACTAACTCTCAAGCATATAAAAAAGAAATCCTTTATTTTGTAACTTTCTTAAAAACTGTTAAAATACTGACATTCCCTTATAACGAAAAATTAATTTACTGAATTCAAAGGTAAAATACTTTAAAATATAGGGATTCACAATAATAAAATTAAGTGTTCTTCAGTTTTTTTTATATTTATTAAAAAATGAAACACTGTAAAACCGGGCTCAAACACAGCTTTAAAAATTAATGGCAATTTTATAATGCTTTTTAATTAAATAATCTTACCCACAATAATATTTTTAAAAATATCCCAATGAAAATATAGATTATGAAAAATATTACTATGAATTCAAAATAAAATATTCCCGATAACTTGACAATATTGACTAAAGTATAGTAAAATCATATCTTTTTCCTATACAAATCATTACATAGGAATGTAATTTATTAATATTGTATGTGAAACACACACGGAAACGCTCATTTAGAACTCATGATGCGATGAAACAATGCGTACTTCTCTCAACGCGGATTCATTAAATTTGTAGAAATTAATTTCCATTGATCTTTAATACGTGCAAAAATCGTCAAATTGACGAAATCTAGCGCAAAGTTTCTGTCAACCTCATTCTGCTTTGATTGCTTAATTGCTTGAGCTACGCTTTTGATAATTGGATATGTTTGTCCTAAAGGAATAATTCAACCATAAGGGAAAAATATGAAACATTAAAGAACAGTGAAATACTCTTTGAGAAACCATTTATGAATGATTAGTAATTGGGAGTGATGACTAATTAGAAATAATCAGGAAATAAAATAGAATAAACGCAATTGTAAAATAAGTATAACAAACGCATTGCGTCTAAGAATTAAAGATGTCTGATAGAAGAAAGCCATAAATAGGAACATTTTCAGCAGAATTGATTCAAAATTAGAAGTGCTGTATATTGATTATGATGTTAAAAATTTGGCAAATTTTCTATTTCTTTGTTTTGACATTTCATTATAAAATTCGAAAATGCTATCAAAATGTTATAAGTAAAGTAATGAAAAAAAAAGATAAAAAATTAGCGTGAAGTTTAATTTGAAAAGAAAATTAAAAAGCTTGAATATGAATTCAGGTGCAAAATATATGATTGTTTTTATTTTATGGGGAAAAAAATCTACAACTGAGAGAGATTTCTCGCAGATCTTTTGAAACTAAAAATCAAGATAAATTCGAAATCACACTACTATCACGTGATATTAGTATTAAACAGTGTTTACTAATAGCCAGCTGCATATACGCTTGTATTTTTCTTTTTGCAAACTAAACAAAAATTTTAAATTTTTTTTGTATTTAGTACTTTGAAGGGTTTGTTTTGAAAATTTAAAATTTCTAAAATAATGCCTCGGTTTTGTGCAGCTTTTGGCTGTAACAATGCATCATGGAAAGAGCGGTGCCAAAATAAATGTATAAGTTTTCACAGGTTTCCATTATCTAACAAGTTACTTCTTCAGAAATGGCTTTTAAAAGTGAGAAGAGCCAATTTTAAACCCACTGGATCTACTGCTTTGTGTTCAGAACATTTTGTTGAGGATGACTTTGTATACCAACCTTTTACTAATCGCAGAAGTCTGAAAAAAGGTGCCGTACCTACGAAGTTTTCTTATGAACCCAAAACAAGAATCCGAAGAAAAAAGAATGATAGTAAATATTTTTTTTTTCAAAAATTTATATTTGAAAAAAATTTGGAAAGTACTTTCAAATGTGTTGATATATCCATTAAAATTTAATTCTGATAATTAGTTTTAAAAAACCAATATTATGGCAGAGTTATTTGTATAGTTTATAATGTTGTTATAGAGCGTCATTTTCATGAAGGATTAGTTTAGCTTTTTATACTCTTCAAATTGTGACTAGAGCCACCTCTGCTCTATTTTTGAATACTTAAGAGGTTTTGCATGGCCAAATGTAAGTTTAAAAGCACGGCTCTCTAAGTGTTATTTCTGATGCTAGCAACCAAAATTTTAAGAAAAAGAATTAAGAATGTGAATAACTTTATTTTTTTCCAAACGATGTTTTATAAAACCAGTTGAATTTATATTACTAGCTACATTACTACTCAAGATTCATAATGTGAAATTTCATACTGTCAATTTTTTTCTTATTTTATTTGTTTTAAAATAAAACTTCTACAATTTATTCTGATAAGTAATGTACTGTATTAAATTTTTGTAAGAATACAGCATGAGATGAGATGTAATAGATGAGAATGTAAATTGTATATCTCTGTCTCTGTCACCAAATTATCACTAAACTATGTTTTAGAAATGCTTTTTTAAAATAATTTGACAACAAAACTACCTGATTTCCTTGGTGTTTTAATAATATACCACATCATATTGTTAATTTATTAATTTCATATTTTTAATAAGCTAATATGTTTTTTTTTATCTATCAATAGTACAATGTCCTTTTTCACTAGATATGTAGCATTACAAGTTAATTTATGTGTCAGTATATTTGCACACAAATTTATAATTTTTTGATTTTTACTCATTGGTATTTGAATTATAAGTCATACTTATGTATACTTTTAGAAAACAATTTGATAGTTCAACAACTGTCTGCAAGAGTCCAGACTTTACACTCCTACCCTCTGTGCAGACCACTGATATAGATATCTGTGTTTACTTTTAATATGCTTTGTAAGCCTTATCTAGTTTATAGATGTAAAGTAACCTGAATCCTTCTTGAACTAACAGTTTAGAATGAACCTTTAAGGATATACAAACTTTTAAAGGTTAGATTTTTTTAATATAGTATATTTAAGGATTCTTAATGATGTGTGTATTTTGTTGGTACAAAACATATTCATTGATTTTTTGCTGGTTTTAAAAATGATTAATGATAAGTATAAAAAAATATATTTATAAATTTTAAAATGCTAATTCAAAAACATTTTCTTTTAAATTATTAGAAAACACACTAGCTATTTCTTTTAGCTCAGTACTATGTTGTTACGGAAAAAAGGCATGTTAGTTTGATAACAAATTTAACTAACATTTATGATATATTTTTTATTTATGGTTGTGTTGGTTTGATCTACAAATAAATCCTTCAGATTCGGATTTAGTAAAAACTACTTTACCTTTGCAATTAAAAATTATACTTAAAAAAGTATTTTGGGTACTTTTCTGTATTGTGGATACAAGTGATAAAGTCGTCAAAAATTATACAACCGATGCATTACGAAATATTCCCAATGGTAACCTTTTACAACCACATTTTCCAAACTAGTCAAAATCTTAACTTATCAGTAACTTCTTTTTGATAATACATCAAAAATAGATCAAAAGCCAATGGAAATTAAGATTTATGATGTTTTTTATGTGTATACTGTGGATTGTCACCAATAAAGCCTGCCTAGTATGATTTGTGCCGGCAAAGCGGAAACGAACCATATTTTATGACATGTAATTTCTATTTTTGTTTCATATTTTTTAAAGATCTTTTTGAATTTTTATGTAGAGAAAAAAAAGAAGAAAAAAATCTGGATGGTTTTTAAGTAGACCTTTAAATAATATTTTAATAAAAATTAAAGAAATATTCTTTGTTTCAATTATTTATTAAATTCAGAGATAATCAAAATCTGTAAAATTACTTGTTCATGCATTATTTATCGTCATGTATGTATATATATGTACAAAACTGTATTTTTATGTCTGTGCAGATCTCTTATGTAATATGGAATTTTTAGAGTTTTTACCATTCAGCTTTTAAATATATTTATGTATATAATGCTTTTAGTTGAAAAGAACAAAATCAGTGAATCAATTGAAGAAAAGGAACAGTTTCATATAGAAACTATTGAAACAGAGTCTTCCGAATCTGAATTTATCCATAGTGACTCTGAATCTAGTGATGTAAGTATTTCTCTGTAGTAAAATTTGATCTGATTTAATATTTTAGATTTTTTTTAATTGATATCTTGTTACAATCTTGTATATTTCCTTATTATTTCAACCTTCTGATATAATTGCTAAGAGATCAAACTAAGTGTAAAGAAATATACCTAAAAATATGTAAATGCTCTTGTACTATTTTCCAAATAATTTTGTAAATTTTTATATGAAATCTTACCGCATACTTTAAAGTTAAAAAGCATTTTTTAGTCCATGTTCCGAGACTAATTCAATGCTTCTGTGACAAATAATTCAATTGTACCAAAATTTTATGTGTAAATACCTTTTGATATAGCATGTAAAGGATTCTATTTTTGATGAATGAATAGCTAAAATTCTTTCTAGAATTGTGTTTCTGAAAAATATATGCAACCAGCAAGATACAATTTTAAATTCAAAACTTTCAACTCTTTTTTTTTTTTTTTTTTCAATTTTAGTTTTCTACTTCAATAATGATGTTTTTAGAGGGTGTCCATTCATTACTGGCATATTCTGTATTATGAAATAAATTGGTTGGAAGCTGGGTGGGTTTCATATTTAAGAGGCCCTTAGACAGAAATCAAAACTCAAACGATGAAAGCACCCTCTTCTGGGGGGGATTGAGCGTGTCCAAAGGAACGGCGAAGTACTCATGTCATACTGGTCGTAATGATCGAAGGTAAATAGTTACTTCATAAAAGATGAATTATATGCCTTTTTTTAAAATTTCCATTATTTTCTCGATTTTGAAATAAACTTTTTTTTCATGCTACTATTTTTCCAAATTTTCACTTACTTTATTCAACTTTCTGATGATTATGTTCTGACAGCTGTCATGATGAAAGAAAATGACATCAATTTTAGAATTTTCCCCTTTTTCACGTTTAGCGAGGGCTTCTGTTCGTTCCCAACCGTTTGAAACACTAAAACCCCTCACCCCCCTTCTACTTTTGTTCAAAATTAAAGATAAGGACAGCTTTCTGCATTCTCGATTGGTGAGGTTCCAGTTTGACTTCTACAGTCTGACCCCTCTTTTATTGCGATCTTCCCCCATCGTTCACATTTGTGATGGACTAAAGACTCAAGATTCCAAGTTCAAAAAAGGTCATGAATACAAAGCTATGCTCTCGAGCATTATTCTCGCTGTCCGATCTTGACTTAGAACAGGGATGGCCAACCCAAATGACCTTGCAGGCCACTTCGGAAAGCATTATAATCCTGCGGGCTGCATATAAAGATTACATATCTTTATATTAGATTTTGACCCATTACAAACATTTATTGGAGTGAAAATTTTAAAAAAAAAGTGGAATGAATTATTATTAGTTTCATTATTTTTCATCTATACAAGCATAGATAATTTAATAATAATAATGCAATGAATCAATGATCTTTTTTTCCCACAAGTTGTCGAAGACTAGGCCTATTGAGACTAAATGCAATCACATTACGTATCCTGAGTTTAATTTGTTTTTGTATCCACTCACATTGAAAAATATATTTCATAAATATTTCTAAACATAATTTTCTGAATGACATTAAAATGTGCGTGAGAGAGTGTGTAATATAAAATTTAGGAGCAGTTCTTGTTTAAATTTAGATGTTAACATCGAATTTGTCGATACGCCAATAAGTTCTTTCTTCTTCATTTTGCATGTTTTTTTTCTGCAAATAGAAAAAGGTGCATTTTCCATTAGAAAACTATTTAATTTTGCTAGACATCGTGCTGAGGAGTACAAAATTATCTCGTGGAACCCAAGGTAGTAAAAACAATAGAATATTCACAATCTAATAGAAAGTATATATATACAAAGATAAAATTTGTGTTTTAATATTCTTCTGTTATATTATAATAAAAGTTTAAAAGCAGTTGCAAAATAAAGTTATTATATATAAATAAAACTTTCAGTTTTAATAAATAAAATGCAGTTTAGATATTTGTAATTATACAAATTTCATAAAGAACGTGAATACATTTTGCATACATATTTATAAGTTTCTTTTCAAATTTTTTATTATGACTCGAGGAACCCCAGGGCTCAGTGGAACACAGTTTGAATTGAGGAACCCTACGAACTACAAGGAATTTGGGGGGAGCCCCATTCCATTAGAAAAATATATCCCGAAACAATATTTAAATTTAATCAACTTGTTATAGATACTATATAGATTGGAAAAAGTATTATATTTGTTATAAAAAATTCATATTATTTTAATTTAATTCAGCATTAATAATAAACTATGTCCCAGGTGTCACCTATCCATGTATTATACTTAGTAATTGGGATATGTTTGCATTTTTTTCACTCAATCACAAATTATTTGCTAGTGAGTCTATGTAAATTATTTGCAGTTGCATTTCATATTGTGTCTAATTTGTTTTGACACCTTTTTGTTTCCCCATACATTGAAAAACACATTGTTCTGATTGGTATTAAAATTTCTAGAGCTGTGTGAAAAGTCTTGTGCATTCTGCATGAATTTATAACCCAAAACTATGGAGACATTCTTGGTTAATTTTAGATTTTAACGTCAAATTTGTTGATTGTCAATAAGTTGTTCCCTCTCTTTAATTGGCAAAATTTATCGTTTATCTTATATTCTTTTATCGTATTAAAATAAAAGTTCAAATCCTAATTTTGATTAAAAAAATAATAATAAATAAATAATAAACTGGGGTAGTCGGGGCCCCCAACCCTCCTTCCCCAACCTCTTGAGAGGACTTTTGTTGTTAGATGGCTATTTAGAGTCCTACCATGCTGCAGAGGCACTATACATTTAAAACCATCCAAGTCTTCACTGGGAATCGAACCCAGGCCCTAAGGTACAACAGTCAGTGGCACTAACCACTATACAGTATAGGCGGCAAAAATTTTTACAAAAAAGCATCAAGGCATAGATTTTTTATAAAAAAATTATAATAAATTTACATTTAATTCAGTAAAATTGAAAAATTATTTAATAAAATAAATATTTATATTTGTGGCGTTAGTTACGGTGATTATGAAATTGATAAGCAATTTCTTGCCAAATACTAAAAAAATAAAATTGTATCATTACATAAAGTCTATTGCTATATTAATTGAAATGGAACTATTATATATGCAATTACAATCTATGTTTCTGAAATCTTGTTTATATTTGTAAAATTATAAAAATAAAAGAAATCTTTATAAAACGTATTCCCCCTAATTTTCTGATAATATTTTTAGTTAAATTATTCTTGTAAAATTTTTAGAGTGCAATTTTTTTAGCATATTTGTTATATTGCATGCTTTATATTACTGAAAAATGTAAGGGGATTGAAAGGAAAATCATTTTTTCGAAAGGGATCACTACTGATAAAAATTTGGAAACCCCTCCTCAGAGTTTCTCAATAATACCAACAAAAAGACTCATGATGTAGAGAGTTTGATAGATGTTAAATTTGTAGAGGCTCAGTCTTGTTGTCTGGGTGGGGAAAGAAAGGGGAAAACTCGGGTGACGTCCTCATCATTAGTCCATGGTGAAGAATAAAATGTATGTGCATACAAAATGAATGTATTATGTTTTCCTTTTCTCTAAGAAATTTTCTCTTACTCTCTTGATGTCAGAACTTCCTGATGGTTTCTATATTTCTTCTTTATTTACTATTATTTATATTTTAAAATTTTCTTCTTTTTGTCTTTCACTTCTATCCTTTCTCGAAAGAGAAACACAAATTTGCTTTATAAGTACAAAAGCAAATAAAAACATCACAATTATTATTTTTTTAAAAATAGAATGTGTCAAAGAGAAAAGTGTTGTGGAAGACATAAGCAATGGTACAAAAGAATGTATTCATATTTAGAATAACCAATACCAAAAATCTTTAAGTATATCGCAGTTAACAAATAATTTTAAATCAAATTAGCAAGTCAAAAAGAGAGGAGGAAAATCAAAATATATCTCTCTTGTAGTTCACATTTTACTTTATAATTAAATTTTAAAAAATTGCCAGTTACCATAAAATCGGGCATGCAACATGCACTTTTAGCACAAAAAATAAGAACGAAATTTAAGGGGGCACGTTATATGCCGGGTATAAAAAATGATAGCTTTAAAAATAAAGAAATGAGCACAAAAAAATTAGACTTCTATTTATATTGGAGTATTGTTTATTTAAAAGAAATGTGTGACATACTTAATGAACTTAAAGGGTTGTAGTTCTAGAAGTACACTATCTAAGATACCTCGAATAAACCATTTCAAAACATAAAGCATTGTGTACGCGTACAATTTAAGTTCCTTCGTAAAAAAGGAGGTACGCGTTATACCGCGAATATACCTAAAAATTAAAAAATGCAACTTGAAAGTATAGATGAGCATTATATACACCAGATTTTATGGTATTAAAAAACCTCTGATCCTTATATCCAAATAATGCTCACTTTAGTGATTAATAGAGCTTGTTTAGAGTAATTTTATAAATATTTTTCAGTTAAAATAATATAAAAAAAAGATAGTTCACCCCTCACATTGTATATGTTGTACTTTTTTCAAAAACTGCAAACAACTGCTGATATTTATGTAAGAAACTAGTCCCAACTTTCCTAGGAATGAAGGGACTTAAAGTACACGTTTCTTTCTTTTTTTTTCTTTTCACATATCCTCTTTTAACCCCCTACAATTTAAGAAAACTACATTTCTCGCTCACAACCCATCAAACGAGTCATAAATCACCATTCATCAATGGAAATTTCATGTATCTTTCCACAAGAAGGCGGAGTTACAAGTTTACTTTCTCTCTCTTTCCAAATGTGCAGTGCTGACTTAATAATTACTTGTAAAAAAATTAATTTAAAAATTTTAAAGTATGTGCGTTTGAAAGAGCATAAAAAAGGGAAATTTTCCTGTTTTTACTTTTTTTATCCGATAATTTAAAATATTTTTATGATCGTTTTAAAGCACTAGATATGAATTTTCAGATCTTTAAATAACACTTAAAAATACTGAGATTTTTTTAAAAAAATTGAAATAATGGAATTTAATTTTTTTTTCACTTTTTTAGATGCATTTTATTCCATGCAATTGAAAGCAATACCTTAGATGTAAATATAAGAGAAAGAAACTCCTTAGGATTAACATTACGCTTGAGATTTCGTGGTGGTGTATCAACAGGACCCTTAAGTAGAAGTTATGTAATAATTAGACATTGGCGAGAGTAGCATATTTTATTTATTGCTGAATGACTGGGGGGGGACAATAAGAATAATTGTCAGAAAAATTCTTATATTATTTAATTCATTTATATCAGCTGTCCAATATATGACCAGAACAAAAATATGAATTAAGGCTATGAAATTGTAATTCAGGAAATGAAACTGAAGTTTGTGCCATTTCTCAATTTCTTCCTCACTAGTATGCACGATTGAAAGCAGTTAACCTAGAATTATTCTTAATTTAGTATTGATTAACTTGTTTTGTCTGTAGTGATATGTCATATTTTTAATTGATCTTGAAGATCACTTAGAGAGATATCCAAAATAGACTGAAAATAAAAGTTATAATCTGGGAAGGCTTATTCCTGTCTATTTCAGCCTAATGCAAAGACCCATTTATCTTACCCAATATATCTCATAATTTTCAACCATGGTCGGGGGCAGGTTTGGCATCTGAACTGGGACCCTACTATGCAAAGTCAGTGGAAGGAGTATATGCCCAAACATGTATAAGTTCCCGTACATCAGTGTTTCCCAAACTTTTGACATATGTGTCCCCTTTCTATGATTTTTGTATTGCTGAGTAATGGATGGATGGATGAATTTTAATAACTATCAAAATATATTTATTTTTTTGTGACATACAGAAAATGATAAGAAAATAAAAATAAAATTACTCACAATAAAATATAATTGAAAGTTATATTATAAATAACATTTTTTTTTGGATTAATGAGTAGGATGGAATTGTTTTGACTTGATGCCAGAACGTAGAATTAGATGCAGCTAAGCATGGTGCAGTGCATACAAGGTCTGGCTATTAAATAACGAGACTGGTTAAAAAAAAAAGGGTTTTATTATAAAAATTATTTTACATTCGAATGCTCCCCTTCAATATACTCCTCTCCCCTAGCTCCATACGTTTTTTCCATTGATCAAAGCAGTGCGGAAGTGTTCTTTGGTGAGGGCCTTTAGGAGCTCTGCCGTTTTTTGCTTTACCGCTTCCATCGACTCAAATCGGGTCCCTTACAAAGCAGATTTTATCTTCGGAAACAAAAAAAAAAAGTCGCACGGTGCCAAATCTGGCGAGTACGATGCGTGTTCGAGCACTGGAGTGCGTTTATCTGCCAAATACCCTTTAACAGATAGCGCGTTATGGGCAGGTGCCTTGTCCTGGTGCAAAATCCACGAGTTGTTCTTCCACAACTCGGGCCATTTCTTACAAACTCGTTCTCGCAGTGTTACTAAAACTGACAAATAGTAAGTCTGGTTGACAGTCTGACCCTCAGGAACTCATTCCGTCATCACGATACTGTTAATGTCGGGGAAAAAAAAGATCAACATTGCCTTGAATTTTGATTTGGACATCCTTGCTTTTTTGATTCTGGGTGATTCAGACTTTTTCCAATGCATCGATTGCCGCTTTGTTTCAACATCGTATAGAAAAATCCACGTTTCGTCGCAAGTAATAATGTTTTTCATCCATCAGGAATCTTCTAATCTTTCAAGGAAATCTGAGCTGACCTGTTGATGCAAGAGCTTTTGGTCAGGAGTGAGGTTTTTTGACACCAACTTCGCACAGACTTTTGTCATGTGTAATTCCTCGTGTAAAATTTATCTAACAGTTTCTTTATTGGCGTTTACAGCCTCCACAATCATCCGGATGCTCATTCGACGATCTGCACACACAATTTGGTTGATTTTGGTCACTGTTTCAACTCCGGAAACAGTGACAAGGCAACCTGGGCGCTGGTCATCTTCAGTGCTCTCTCGGCCCACACTGAAGCACTTACACCACTGAAAAACACGTGCACGAGATCGAGAATTATCCCCATAGGCCTGTTGCAACAATTTATATCACTCAGTCGGAGTTCTTTTCAACTTAACGAGAAATTTGAGATTGATACGTTGCTCCTGTTTTTCGTCACACATGGTTTTCGGCACGAGAAAAAAACACATTCGTTTCAAAACGCTACTGCACAAATACTATAATAGTGATGAAAACATGTTTTGGTACGTGAATAGAGAAGATTTCCAGATACCCAACGCACTACTTGTTTTTCCCCCCGCTCCTGTAGGACGCCATCTAGGCGCACAGTCTCGTTATTTAATAGCCAGTCCTCGTATCCTAACCAATCTCCAGTGCAATATGTACCCCCTACCAAACTCTTCTTGTATCCCTTAGGTATGCATACCACACTTTGAAAAACACTGCTCTACACCATGGCTGTTTAGTGGAATGAGGATTGAAATTCAGGGCTTGACTGAAATATTTTTGACAATGAACTATTTGTCGTGGCTACTTTTGACCTTTTACCATGTTACCATGGAGACCTTTTTGTATTGTTACTGCTGAAGTTGGATACTTTAGTTGGATAGTTATTCTCTTGATGACACTTTGAATAATTTCTTTTGTCTTGTTTGTCTAATATTTCCTTAGCCAATTAGATTGCCACACCTTATCTTTTTAAAGTATTTAGAGGCTAGTAAAAAAGTATTTTCAGTGGTTTCAGAATGTTGGTTATTTAACTTGTCAGTTAAAATGTCCTGCTAGAGAGATATGATTGGTCAATTTTACAGATTGTTCTAAGTTGCTGTAACCCGATCAATAGTGAATCTTATCAGCCTTAATTTTCGTATTGTTTTTTGTTGAATAAATAATATAATTTTCCAGTAATTGACTCCCCCTTGTACATTGCTTCTAGAATTTAGTTGTTCAAATTCCTATACCATAATGTTGTATTTGAAGACATTTTTGAAATGTAGTGTTAAAGACTAGAACAAGGAAGTAACAATTATTTAATTCTGTGATAAAAATTTTGTATAAGATAATTGATATGTAAACAAATATTTGCATGAAATCTGTGTTCCAATTAAAAAGACAGCAATATATATATTTGTGGGAAGTATCTAGTAATTAATGTTTGTTTTTAAGATTCAAAACAAAGCTAATGTAAAATTCAAGACAATGCAGCTGTAAGGAATTTTCAGTAAAAATACAAAAAGAACCTTTTTTTTAGTCTTAGTTCCAAATAAAAGTGCAGTTTAGTATTAATGCACAAAATAAATGAGCAGTTACAGAAGGGGAGTTTATTTCTAATTGCTGATATGTACATAAAAAGAAAGAATTCGAAAAGTTGCCTGATTTTGATAACATGGTTGCAATAATACTTGTTGTTGCTCATGCCACCTGTCTGACATAGTCAGATTGAGGCCCACGAAATTCATTGGGGCAATGGGCTAGATGTACACCTGTCATTGTCCTTAGCCTTGAGCACCATACAGGTGACAGTACGATTTAGCTCGATGAAATTCCCGAAGGGACGATAGAACATTACAATAGATGGCACCACGATCTATCTCCACCTCCACAATTTAGGCATGGAACTGAAATGGAGGGAAATTTTTTCTAGTTCCCTGCACTCGTGATTCAGCCTACAAGACTTTCGGACCCACTGATTTAACAAGTACATACTCTTTGTGTACTTGGAGGGTATTTGGCGATATGGGCATTGAACCCAGGCCTTCCGGTCTGGGTCCGGTGTTCTAACCACTAGGCTACTCATGGCCCGCAATAATACTTAAATACCACAGTTTTCAAGGAACACAAAATTTTATCTGGGGAAAAAAAACATTGTATTTTTAAAGATCTTCAAATGGTTTCTTATTTACATTCTAACTCCTAGTTTGCATTTTTTGGTAGTGTATTTCTACATTGTTTGGTGACTTAGGAAGTAACTTTAAAAACCTTTTTTTACCTTCTATCTGGATTTTTATATTTTTCAGCTCACCTGTGTGAAGAACAGGTATATCTTCGAGTTTATATATAAAATCAATGAAAAAAAATAATTGTTTGGAACATAAAATGAGAAAAATCATGTTAAGATAGTGAAAAGTGTTTATGTAAAAGTTATTTAGAAAGTACGGACACAAAATTAGCATGTTTTAAAAAGAGATGCCTTTTTGGAAGGATTAGAATATGTATATATAAATAATATGTATTGTAGTAAGAAGTACAGAAAATATGCAAAACAGGGGATGTAAAAAAAAATCCCATCATTTTTTTAGCTCTTAAACACATTTTTAGTTGGAGCATGTTTTTAAAAAAACTTTTTTTTTTCCTGCTTTAGTAAGGAATTCTTTGTTGTGATCAAATAGATACTAAATTTTATTTAAATCTTTTATTATCTTTAACTAAATAACATTAATGTAAAGTATATTGTATTTAAAAGTATTGAAAGTTTTAAGTTACAACTATAATAAAAATAAGGTGAAATACTCACTTGCATGCATATCCACAAACTTAATATTTGTTCTATTTTAAATTCTGAACTATTTAATGTTTTAATTATTTTTAAACATCTCGTTTTTCTTCTTGAAACTAATGCATTAAGGGGACTGCCAAATGTACTGAAATGGTTAGGGTACTTTTGCACAATGAAATCACATTATTCAGGCGTAAAACTTTTGCTGAGAATGTAAATTACTCATATAAATCCGCCTTGAAATGTAGAAATGTCAGAAATAGTCCAGAAAATTTTTAAATTACAAAAAATACATATATCCTTGCTTCTAGAATTTTTTGACACCATATTTGGCAAGCTTTATAACAATGTGTGCAGATAGCGCCACATGTATGCAATCTATGTACAAAAGTTTTAAAACGTTACTTTAGAATAAAATTATCGGATAAACTGCTTAAATACACATTAATAATACTATATTTTATGAAAAAGAATATTTTGCTATTTGAATAATGACTTTAAATCACTTCAAAAACACTAATTCTGCTTTTTTTACGTGAAAAAATGGGGGGAGGGGAGTTTAAAAAATAAAGTAACCCTAAACTATTTCAAGAAACCACTCCCCATGACATTCTTTCGAAAAGGTAATGGTCAAGTGACCTTGAGATCAGCTGACTGTTAGTTTTTGCTTGAATTTTAGAATGGCCGGAAGAATTACTTGCACATGTCAGCTGTGGGAGAGAGGGGACTCTATTTTTAGCACTGATAGTGGCGTTATTCTGCAAAAGTGGTCTTCAAACTTTTTCCACTCACAGAACCTCAAGAACACAGGTGGCAGTGGCGTAACGTGCACCCCCGCATTGCGGGGGGCCTAGGGTTCTAAAGGGGCCCAAAGCCTGACTGACGCAAGTGACAAACGCCAGGGCAAGTGACGCCCTTTGTAAAATTCAACATGGGGGCCCCAAACCTGACTTTGCAGGGGGGCCCAAAAGTTCTCCGTTACGCCACTGACAGGTGGCCAACCTTTTTGGGAAGATTGCCACAATTTGATAAAAAATAATTATGAGTGCCGCTTCCAACATTTCCATCGAACAAATATGGAAAAGTAAAAAAAAATGTTACTTATAGGCTTATTGTGGAATTTTTACGCAAATAGCACATTTTTTTTTTTAATGCAAGAAATTTAAAAATAAGATGAAGTGCAAATTTATAGGTTTTATTGTTAATAAACTTTTTACAGGTTCCATTCAGTTAAGTTAGGTACAAAATAAAAATGAGTTGAAACATTTAATTTTAAATAATTATTAAACAGTTAGTATTTACTTAATGTGGCTTTTGAATTTTTTTTTTTTTTTTTTTTTTTTTTACCAAGTCATCTATATTAGGATTAACTTTAGCAGATGGTTATTATATGAGTAATATTTATTTTTTGTTCATAGCAGAAAACATTTATTCACACAAACATTTTGATCCAAATTTTGAGACTTGTCTGAGACAACCCCACTTTAATAAAATTGTAGAAAATTATTTATTATTATGTATTCAAAATTCTTAAAATTTTTTTGGCACGGTGGACCTAGAACTGGAAGGTCTTTTTGTGGAACCCCCAGAACTAGAAAGTATTTTTTGTCGAACCCTATTCCATGCACACTTTTTTGTAAAGACAATTAAAAAAAATATTGCATCGATTATTAAAAATTTTAAACTTTTAATATAATTTACTAATTAATGATATTAATCTGTGATCCAAGTTTCACCCACCCATGCATTATGTTTAGTAACTAGAATGTGTGCTTGATTTTTTCACACAAACTGTTGGAAGTCTAAACCCATTGGAATTAACTGCAATCACATTACATAATCTAAGCTTAATTTATTTCTATACTTTGTTTTTGTAACCGCTTATGCCAAGAAATATTTTTCACTCATACACATTGTTCTGAATGGCATTAAAATGTTTAGAGGAATACTGAGTATTTTGTATGAATTTGCAATAAAAAATTTAGGAGCTTTTCTTGCTTAAATTTAGAGTTTGGACATCAAATCTGTTGATAGGTCGATAAGTTGTTACCTCTCCCTTATTGTAGGTGTTTTTCCAATAAATGTCAAAAGGTGCACTTTCCATTGGAAAACTATTTAGTTTTGCAAGACATTGTACTAACGAGTATACAATTATCTCAGGGATCCGGGATAGTAAACAATAAAATGTTTGCAATCTATTAGGATATAAATAAAACACATTTTAATGTCTTTTATTATATAATAAAAGTTTAAAAAGTATTGTAAAATAAAGTTATTATGTTGAAATAAAATTTTCAGTTTCTTAATGACAGGAATGAGTAAAGATGATGGAAGTTGTTAGTTACAATAAAATGTGCAAACACAGCATATAAATTAATGATACTCTGATAAAACAGCATTCACCGAGGCAGTTCAGAAAGACGAGAGATAAATCGCATTTGCAATATTGGTGGAATTTGTCTTCCTTGATCACCGCAAAAAGTGTAGAATTTTTACAATATCGCCTGTAGTAAATATCACCACCTTTTTCACTGGTTTGGACCCTTTCTTCTACAAATTTTTTAATCAATGTTTAGAATAACATACTTTTAAAATGTATTAAATGACAAAATGATGTTTTTCACAGCATTAACTAAAAATAATGTATAGTAAAATCCCTGTTTAGATTGATGGTTGTTACTTTTTGCCTTTTGAAAAAAAAGATTTCTACAATACATTTTTTAGAGTTTATGATGTGCTGTTACCCTTAAAAATTTTAAAATATAGACAATCCATTTAAAAACTGTTTCTTATAAATATTTACTAATGCAATATAAGTGTATACCTAATCAACTATTAAAATTGTTTTTTATGTAAACACTTATTTTGCATACTGTGGAACAGTCCTCGCCTCTCACTCTGAAAACTGTGTGTTAAATTTAATATACATGTTTCTTTTGTTGAAATACCGTTTGTTGAGACCGTTATGAATAGGTCTTATCGAAATTGACTCGTGAAGAGAGAGAATACAAGGCATTGGTAAATAAAAATCTTTAAATTTAAGCTATAACTTATAAACTTTAGATTGCTAATTCATGCAAAATACACAGAATTTCTCACACAGCTATGAACATTTCACAAAAATGTATTTAGTAAATAAATGCTACTGCAGATAATTTCATAATTTTTCATATGCGCCAACAGTTTGTGTAAAAAATTGTGAACACTTATCAGTTACTAAATGTAATACATGCATTGGTGACAATTGGATCAAAAATTAATATTATCAATGAGTAAATAACATTAATGAAATTTTTTAATAAATAAAATACCTTTTTAAAATTGTCTTTACATATAATATCAAAAACATGTTTATATACTTTAAATATTATTTTAAGATATATTCTTCTATGTGTGAAATGGGATTCACCAAAACATCTGATAGTTCTAAGCGTTCCGAGACTCAAAAACATTTGACCACTGATTTTTTTTCAGAAATAAGAACTCTCTCTTGGTCAAAATTTACTGCTGTTTTAACCCCCACCACCCTAAGCAAAATAAAAGAGAACTAGCATTTCTTTTACAACTGTGACAGCATGTGTCCCCTTTGGCTGAGGGGAAACCGCTACACTGGAAATACTCAAAATGACAAACATTGAGTAAGAACAGTAAACGCTATACAACAGATGTTCGCAAACTTTTTTGTTTCATAGACCCCTTGTCATGTTTTTCGGTTTGGGGTAGACCCCTGTTTACCTAATCTTGAATTTTTGCAGGTCTACCAATTTATTGACAGGTGGTATAGATCTACTTACTTTAAACTATTTAAATTTCTAACTGAAGTGAAGTATGGTGTTTAAAACTAAAGAAAAAACACGTTAATTGAATTAAAATTTAACTAATACATATAATAAATGAGCAACAAACAAATGCTTTTAAAGAGAGGAATAAATCTGGTGCTTCAATAACAATTTTTCAACATTTGAAATCAATTCTGTCAGTTTTAACTCTAAATCTCCTCGGTGGGGTGGTATCCGGAACTTATTTCCCCTCTTTTTCTTTTTTGTTTTGGAAATCGGCTACCATGCTGAAAAAGTAATTAAAAATTTGCTTATGATATTCCATAATTGGTGATAAATGACAGGTATGTCTTTTTAAAGCCAAAATTGCAGACATGATCTTTGTTTTTAATAAGATTTATGCTGTCACCTTGTAACTACAAATTAACCTTGTAACAAAATCACCTTGCCTATCATCTGTAGATTTTTTAGTTTGTGATCTCACTTCCAGTAGTATGTACTATAAAAATTGGGACTGGCTTATTTTCTGCATCTAGAAAGATGGAAAATTAGACTAAAACATTTAAGCAGTACTCTAAGACAATCTTGTGATACCCGTTGGGAAGCTAAAATAGATTCAGTTAAAGCAGTGTCTATACAGTTTGAACAAACTCGTAATAACCTAGAAGAATTCATTAACCCTTTGATGGTCATGATCGAGCTCAGCTCGCAATCGAGTAGTGCTTCTGAATGCGCGCAAACGAATTCAGCTCGGGTGCAAGATTTCGACCGAAACGGGTACAAACGAGTTCTACTCGCGTAGTTAAACCTTTCCCCAAAGGGCGCTGACGAGATGGACTCGTTCACGGTCATTATTCTGCATTGATTAGGTTACAAACGAATCCTACTCGCGAAATTTAGTTAGTTTTACTGTCTACAGATGGCAGTACGGGTTCCATGAATTTTTCTTCAGAATGAAGGTTCTTTTTTTTTTACGTTATTCTTTTTATGCATATTTTGGCGCGTTTTTTAGACTGTTTGTAAAGTAAAATGGCTCAAAAGCGAAAATTAGGTTATGATGATGATGATTTTGGTTTCGATACAGAAAGCTTATCAAGTTTTGAGTCTGATGAAGACTTTGTTCACAGCATATCAAGCTCAGAAGACGATACAAGCGATGAGGAAAATTTTTCGAGTGTTCGACAGTGGTGTAAAATTGATTCAAGTTCTCCCGCTCCTAGCCGATTTAGTTTTTACTGATGTGGGCATGAAAGCTTGCGTGACAAATATTTCTGATCCACTAGAGTACTTTGAGCTGTTTTTTACTGATGAGATTGTAAATCATATTGTTACTGAAACCAATATTTTTGCTGCTGAAATTTTAAATTTAAGAGCAAAGAACATTCCCGAGCTCATCATTGGAGTGAAACTAATGCGAATGAATTGAGAGTATTTTTTGCAACATTAATTTTGCAAGGAATAATTACAAAACCAACTGTAAGAATGTTTTGGTCAAAAAGAAAGTTAATTGAAACTCCTAGTTTTTCTAACCTCATGAGTTCGAGAAGGTTTGACCTTATTATGCAATTTATTCATTTTGATAGGAATGAAAACACCGATTCTTCTCATCCTCAGCCAAAACTAAAAAAGATATGGACCGTTTTAAATTATTTACAGAAAAAGTTTTCGGAAGTTTATACACCCGAGCAAGACATATGTATTGATGAAAATCTGTTGCTGTATAAAGGGAGGCTTTCTTGGACCCAATACTTACCACTTAAAAGGGCCAGATTTGGTATCAAAATGTTTATGCTATGTGAATCCTATAGTGGATACGTGTGGTCTATTATAATTTATGTCGGTAAAGGCACAGATGTATCTGATGAAAATAAAGAATGTTCGTTTTCTACTCAGGTAGTTTTGACATTGTCGAAGCCGCTATTAAACAAAGGATGCTGCCTTACTATGGATAACTACTACAACTCTCCCGAGTTAGGGAAATGTTACTGAAATCTAAAACTGATTTTTTTGGAACATTAAGACCTAACAGAAAAGATCTACCGAAGGAACTGAAAACAGAAAAGCTTAAAAAGGGAGACTTACTTGCCTATCAAAGAGGTAAGATGATGACCATGCGATGGAGAGATAAAAAATATGTTCATTTTATAAGCTCAATTCATAATCCTGAAATCGTAACAGTCCCAAATAAATTGAAAAATGGGGAAATAGAGAAGCCTAAGATTGTTTTAGATTATAATAATACGATGGGCGGTGTAGATCGCATGGATCAGCAAATTGGATACTATGACCTAACTCGATCTCGTCAAAGGAAATATTACAAGAAAATATTTCGTTATTTATTGATGTAACAATTTTTAATGCTTTTCAGCTGTGGAAAAAAAAGGCAATAAAAAATCAAATTTGTGTGGAATTCAGAATTGAACTAGCTGAAAGAATTGTTGAAAAATATCACACTCACACAGACATTTTAAATTAAAACCTGCTGAAACAGTTTTGAATACTTTAAGATTGTCAGCATGCCACTTTCTTGACTATATTCCAGCTACAGAAAAAAAGAAAGAACCTACTAGACGCTGTGTGGTATGTTGCAGCAAAAATGATGCCAATGGAAAAAGAATTCGCCGTGAAAGACGTACTTATTGCAAAGACTGTAATGCCCCATTATGTGCAATTCCATGTTTTAAAGTATATCACACACAAAAAGATTTTTAGGTAATTACTATATTTAAATTCTTAATAAAGTTTTTTTTTCATTAGATGTTTTTATTTAGTCCTTTCAATTTAATATTTGTCTCATATTTATAATTAACTATATTGTTATTTATGTATTGATTTTATAATCATTTATAATTTACACTATTTAATAATTATCATTTATTCATTATTTTAAAGTACGTAAAAACTGTTATTTGTGTACTACAAATACTTTAAGAAACCTTTAAAATACATGAGGCAAGCTATCTACGGCATCGCCGTAGAAGGGTGACATTTTCGGAAGTATAGCGGGGGAAAACAGCTGCCACTTTCGACTACTGCTTACTCGTAATACTGCGCGAATTAACTAAACGAAAACTGCTCATTTCCCTAACCGTCAAAGGGTTAATTAAAAATTTGTTGGATTCAATACAAGAAATGCCAATAATTTTTAATAGTATGGTTAGCAATATTGTCTAAAATTGACACTATCAATGAACTATTTCCAGCAAAAACATTTATTCTTGATATTTGTCCAAAAACTTAGGAAAAAAAAAAATTAACATGTATTCAGACGAAAAGTAAAAGTTCAAGAATATAATTTCTTTATTTAAGAATATTTTCCTGAATATTTTTTTCCTGTTGAAAATGGTCATCGCATTTCATCACAAATACTTGTAATCTCAGTTTATTATACCTAATTTTTGTTTTTGTGACTGAAAGACCGGCATTTTCAGTATTATAGATAAGTTCGATCCAATTTTAGGCAAATTCTCTTTTTATTCCTTTGACTTTCACTACTAGTCATATAGCTGTTGTAAAGATGTAGTTTCTTTTATTAACTTCACCTTAAGCAGAAGTAAATTTATTACAGCATCACGAAATTTTTTTTGTTTTTATAAAAAGAGATATTTGTGAGAATAATCAGTTCTTTCAAGGAAATGGCTATTAACTCGTACTTTTACTATTGAAACCTGTTAGAAAAATGATTTTGGGGGGAGCAAAGCAATTTTATTTATTTTTTTATTCTTTGGTATCCCAAACAATCAGTTTCAGTCACTTCATATTTTTTAATTCCAATAATTTGAATTGATTTATATAAGTTACGATGTTAATAAAATATCTTTTTCAATGACCACACAATTATTACAAATTTTGCACAGTTATTAATAACATAAAAATACAACTTTTAATAAGGGTTGAGTGAGTGAATATTAACGTTGCACTTTTTTGTTAATCGAGGACTTTTGGCAACCGATCTCCTAATTATGAAACATGTGGCAGCGGTAGCCAAGTGGTTAAGGTATCCAATCATGACTAGCCTTGTCACAAGTTCAAGCCCAGTACCACTAAAGACCCGCTGTATATGGGAGCGATGCACGTTATATTTGCCAAAAGCTCAAGCGTCCTCTCTGTGGTGTGGTGAGGTAGTTAGGAGAGAGGGGGTGCCAGCTCAGGTGTCATCCACGTCACTTGACCATGGTTCAAAATTACGTGGTCCTTCGCCAAAAGCCCTCATGTAGCTGTACAGTGCGATGTTAATATTCACTCACTCACTATTCAATGTTTCTGTGTATGCCGAAATTCGAATAAATACGCATTCCTCGAATTCTGAACACATCATTGATAAAAATGTCGCATAACAATACACCCGACAGATTCTATGTTGTACATGTAAATGAAAATTCAAGTTTTAAGTCATATATTGTCATTGATTTTAGTAACAATAATAATAATTTGATGTTAATGTCATTAGATAACAATCAGAGATTAGCTTCTATATAATATAATTGTAGGTTAAAACGATTTTTGTCTCAACGAAAATTATAAGCTCCTTTCTTAATTCATTTCAAACATATTGTTTAATTTTTAACTATGTGTGTGTGTGTGTTTGGTAACCAAATATCAGCTTCATTTAATGTAGTAACTCAGAAAATAGGCTACATTATGTTGTACCCTGTTTAAGAAAATGTAGATGGTAGAAACAAATTGTACTTAAATTTGATTTTCTGAATTGCCTTATAAGAAACTCTCATCAAGAACATAATAAGTTTTGATACAAGTCTTTAAAAAGAAAACGTCATTTTTCTGTGAAAATGGTCATTAGAGCACTTTTTCATAAATTGTTATAATCTTTTTTTAACCACATTTCCATTTCTTTTATAAATTAATGCTATTATTTCTGGTACTTATGAAAATACGACAAAACTGTGTACTAAGAATTCCATTTTAGAGGACATAAACTGGTTAGGGCAGCAATTGAAGACAAAAAAAGTATCTGGTGTCTCTCTTGGTCCCTCCACAATGGAGGGGGGGGGAGGGAAAGAAGCCGAATTTGTGTGGTTTTTACGACTGCTTGACCCGTTTGCCCTTCTTCACTGTTCAAAAACGAATATTGCTTATCGTATATTATGCAAGAAAAAACTTGTGTATTCTAGCTGTTAATGTGTTTCCTTTAGCTGTTTGAAAGTAATTTCTATTTCTCCCAAAAAAATTTTTTTTCCTTCTTTTTGGTCATCCCAAAGAATCAGCTTCGTTGGCTTCTTCATATTTTTAAAATCCAATAATTTGTATTGATTTATAAAAGAGTTACTGTGTTAATTAAATATCTTCAATGAACACACAATTCAAAAATGATTAGTAACATAAAAATACATATACTAATAAAGGCTGAAATCTGCTTATAACAAAGTGTTGTTTTATACATCAGTATATAATTTCATTTATTCAAGTGATTAATATACATTTATTGAATGTATGTAATGTATATGTATATATATACTATGTTATTTTATTTAAAAGACCAATTTTAAAAATGAAACTTTATAAATAATTTAAATCCTTTTTCTTAGACATGATCCATAAAAAGATAATTACATACTTATCAAAAAAATTAAACCTTAATCACAGAACAGCTAACCATGAATTGCAATATCAATAGTGTCAAAGTGATGTATGACAATTAGACTTATTCTATGCTGCATATGTGAAGTAAAATTCAAGTTTTGATTCATACAGGTATTGATTTTTGTAACAACAATAATAATGATTTATTATTAATACCATTACATTGCAGTCAGAGATAAGCTCCTATATGATATAATAATAGGTTAAAACGATTTTTGTCTCATAGAAAATTACAAGCTAATAACAAGTTGGAAAACAATGTATTAAAAAATTAGAGATTTACAGACATTATTAGTTTGTTTTATGCCTTTACAAATTTTAAATGTGTTTTTCTCATATTTTCATTTCAGAAGATATGAAAGGGCTTTTTATTCAATAAAAAAAAAATTTCTGTTCAAGATAATTTTGAAATTTTTGAAGATATTTATTTATATATATATATATATCTGTTCTATAAAAGTTTTATATAAATTTAGATCTGAGAACTCTAGCTAATTTTTTAAAACATTTAAGTTAATATTTTAAAATGTTCATATTTCTTCTAGGTTTCCAAATTTAACAATATTCATGCTTTTTCTCAGATTATCTATAAGAACAATTATTAAAATTCAACAAGGAAGCAGGTTTTCAATTCCATACCAACTTAAGGAAGTGTAATAAAAAGGAAGCTTAATTTGGAAATTAATTCGATGAATATAATATAGTCGGCCCTCCATTTTGCGAACCTCTATCTTGCGAATTTCTCTATTTCGCGAACTTTTTCCTGGAACCAAGAACATTTTATGATTTTCTTCATCAAATAACCTCCAAGTAGCTAAGTGCATTTTCCATTTATTGAACTTTTCCTCTTGGGATTCGATTTTTTTTCTCTCTGTTTTTGAAATATTTCTGGACCTTTGTGTGATGTAATGAGCAAGTAAAATCATTTGAAACGATTAGACTTGAATTGTGTGAAAAAAATACGCCTGATGAGGTATTTCGTGCACTGCAAAGATGCGAGGAATGAGAGAAAACATTTCCTTCCTCCAAAAATTAAAACTCCTTTCTAAATTCCAACTTTATTCTTAACCCTATGGGCAATGTTTATGATACCCAAGAAAATTTAAATGTACTTGTTCATTCACTCGTGGATATCCCAAAATATTTGCATGGATTAAAAAAAAAAAAGACTGCACACCCATTTCCATGGCAATTCTAAAAGACATCACTTTTACAAAACTTTCTTTTTCCCCCTTTTCCACCCATTCAACCAACATTGCACCCCATTGTCCTCACCATTTGATTATGGTTTTGAATAGTTTATTTTTCTGCAACTGTGTATGTGTTTTGAAATTGACTATATCTGTTAATCATTTTTTAACCACACCCCGTTGCTATAGTAACGAAGGGTTACCTTTTTACAAACATTATCGCTTTGGCCTCACCCGAGTTGCAAACAACGCCATCTGTTGGATAAAGGTAGTTTTTGAAAATATGGACTGGTCTTAAGGAAAAATGGTATGATTTATGTAAAAATCTTTGATTTAATGGCTTTTACAATTTTTTTCTTGTAATCAATGTGTATTGATTACGTAAAACAGTTTACTAACCATTTAATTTTTTAAAGGAAAAAAAGTGGGGGGGGGAGGATTTTAAAATGCTACTATATATAATTGATGTAGACACATGAGATTTGATTTACAAATATGACAAGCTATGTATAACAAAGGTTGTTTTGGGTTTTTGGCTAGCATTATTGATATTGTAAAATGCTTTTTTGTCTGAATGCTTAAAAAAATTTCTTGATAAATGTGCTAATTCTAAATTCAACTATTTTTTAAAAAATAAGTATTGCTTTGATTAAAAAATGTATACTAACTTTTGTTAATGTACTAATAGCAGTAAGTAAAAAAAATTCAAAGCATTTGGCATAATAGAAAAAAGTCTTAGTATTTTAAATGAAGATAAATGAATTAGCTTTTCTTCCTTAGATAAATCCATTTAAAGTTTTTTTTCCCATTGAAATGTGAATAAAAATGAGCATAAAAGTTGTCATGACTCTTTAATTTTTTTTTATTTAAAGCTTTCAAATTTTGTAAGATTATAGAAAATTATCCAAAGAATAGTTTAGACTAATAAAATTTTATTTGAATTTTGGACTGATTTTTGTCAATTGAGTCATATTGTGTCCCCTTAAATGTAATTTAGGTAAATTCCGTAATTCAAATTTAAAGTTGACCAAATTTAAAAATGATAAAATATTACTTTTCTTTAATTTTTTAATGATCATATGTATACAAATTAAACCCTTTTTCCCTTCTAGTCAAAGGAAGAAGAGTGTGATGAAGAGTATGATGCTACTCTATTAGATGTCTCTATGAATGAAAAGTTTTATCTACCAGAACAAATAAAGTCATTAACAAGTAATCTTAAAAGAAAATATGAATTAGAGAAAAGAATCCATGCTATGAAAGGGAAACTTGCTGCTAATATAGTGCTGCGAACTTTAAAAAAGCAATTTCTTGATGCAAAGATAAAGGCTGCCAATGTCAGAAGAGATTATTATTCGACAAAAAGGGCAACTTTGTCAAAAACTCATAATGTTGAACTTCTGAGTGATTGTTTAGATTTAGAAAATAATTCTGAAGTACTCAGGAATCTTAAAGTTCGTCTAAAGGATGAAGAGTTAGCAGCTGAGATTGAAGAAAGGATGTTACAAAAACAATTAGCTGAAGCAGAAATGACAGCTTCATATTGTGAAAAAGAGTATCACAGGGCTAAATCAGAATTGTTTTGTAATTTAAATGACAACTAAGAACTTTTTATTAAACTTATTTTAAAATTTAAATTTGAAGTGCATAAGATTTTATTGCTTTTAAAGATCCACAATATTGGTTCCATGTTCTTATTCTAGATTAGTTTTTTGTGTACAATTTCTCCTTACCTGCTGTTTTTGTTTAATACTCATGTCTTTTTATTTAATCCATTTGTTTAGTCAGATTGCATAATAAGTTACAAAACCTTAATTTGAATGCATCATCAATAAACAATTTTCATTGCTCCATTTTTAATATAATGATATATAGCAGTGGTTCTCGACCACTGTGCTGCCAAATTCTTGAAGTGTACCATCAAATTTTTTCAAAAAAATTATAAGTTACACTCTGAGAAAAAAATCCTGAAGCAAATCATTTAACCGTTTTATAGAAATAAGCTACTCATAAAGTTGTTATTGATCATTTGACTACACTAGAGAGAATTATTCATTACTTCCCAAATTTAGATATAAAAACATTTGATTGGGTTCGTAATTCATTTATGATAACAGATACATCTGTTTATTAATTATCTTTGAATGAAGAGGAAGAACTAATTTTGCCCTGCAATAATCGAGATTTAATTTGAAAACCTTCAGAAGAGTCAATTTATTTTGGATTAAAATTAGAGGCGATTATCCCATAATAGCCAAAAAAGCTTTAAAAATACTGTTACAGTTTTCTACATCTTATTTGTGTGAATTTGGATTTTCAACATTAACAAAAATAAAAATGAGAAAAAAATTGAGACTTTTAAGCAAAATGAGAGTGGCATTATCATTTTTACGACCAAATATAAACAAAATTATCAAAAACTATCAAGTTCAAATTTTGCTTTAAATGTATTCTTATAATTAATTATTCAATAAACATTTTGCTGACTTTAAGTTCATATTATTTTATTTAACATTGAAAATTATACTCATAAACTGTTTCACATAGTGTATTACAGATAAGATCAGTGCCGGTTTATCCATTGGGCGCTTGGGGCAGGCACCCAGAAGCCCGGATAGCTGGACTTAACCAGGTTTTCTGGTAACTAAATTTTGATCTGCCATTGCAAAGAGGGTCCGTAGATCTTCTGCGTCCACTGCTTGAAATGAGCTTAAATCTGCTCTGGCTAAGATTTAAAATTCTTTTCAACTTATTTTATTGTTAGTGTGCTGCCAAATTTTGAAATTGTTATTAGTGTACCACAACAACAAAAACAAAAAGAAGGTTTTAAGAATCACAGATATATAGAATTAAATGATATATTAATAATAGCAAGATCACAGTTGTGATTGAAAAAGACTGAAATTCAAATTTAATGGATTGAAATAAAGTTAAATACTTTGATAAATAGAATTTTATCTATATAATTAACATTTATCTGATAGGAGTTTTAATTATTTTCAAATATTTTATAAATAAAAACTAGCTAAATTGACTTCTTTTAATTAGATAAAATTGTTCTTCATGAGAAAATATGTACTTCAACTTGTTTAATCTTTTTTTTAAAATCTAGGGTTATGGGGCGGCTCCATTATACATTTTTATAAGTTGTATGTTTTAACAAATGAGCATTGTAAACTTTCTCTCTTTTTTTAATGAGATTCAAAAGAAATTTGCAAAAGTAAATAGCAACGGTGTAACTAATACATTTTTGTTTTGATTTATTAATTTCATGTTGTTTTTGTTTTTCAATCACTTATCAATTAATTAATTATTTGAAAGTGAAACTTTTTAAATATGTTATCTATGTATACAAGTTTCATTCACATATATGGAACAGGAATTACCGTCATTTGTATTCTTATGGATAGCAGTAGATATAAAGAAATGAAATCGGAGAAATTGAAGTTGACCCTATGGGAATTGGAATTGATAATTAGAGATTATTTTGATATTTGTTGTTGCATTTTTTTAATTAAAAAATAGTAGACTAAAATATTTATTCAAATAAACCAAAAGTCAAAATACTTATTGTGAACAAAACTTATGAGAAATTGTAATAAAATAAAAACGCTTTGTTAAGATGATGTAAAGTACATACCCTTTGTAAGATCCAGCTTGGGGACTTAAACCTGATTTTGCAGGGGGAGGGGGGCTAACATTCTCTGTTATGCTGCTGGATGAACTTCATCAAGATTTGAAGGTGTTCTAACCATTAAATTGAGGTTTTAGAAAGAAAAGACCTAAAAGGGGGAAATTATACATGTGTAATTCTCTTATATGCCCTATTGCAGAATTTACTATTATGCAAGGGTAAAGATTTCATTGCTCAACTTCATATATTGTCTTTTTTTTTCTTGTCAAATTTTATTTCATTGACATGTTATTCATTTATTGTACTAGTTTTGTACATTTTGTAAAATATTATGTGGTTATAATGAAGTTTCGCAGCGATATTAGTAAAAATGTCTTTGTTTTATTTATGTGCAAATTAAGAAATCTTGAAGAGAAATGAGAAAATGTTATTTTGTCATATGGTTTTTCAGCATTTTAACATTAATGTATTATTTTTGCTAGATTTTGTAAATATGAATGTAAATTAACTATGGAATTTATATTAATTTATGGAATTGGTCTAGAGTGGGTAAGACAAAAGAGAAATCTTTATCTTGATAAATAATTTTCTTGATTAGAGACTATATGTATGTAAAGTAACACTAAGTTATTAAAGATTCAAACTCATATGACTTGATTGTGAAAACAGCGTTAACAGGTGTAGACTAAGTACTTTGCCTTGTACTTTGCATTATATATTTTATGAAAAAATCAGTCTTAAGATTTACTTTATAGTTATCCTTTTTCAATTCCTACTATTAACTCACTCTCTGTATATTTATTTGTTTGTTTGTTTATTTATTTATTTATCTTGGTGGAATTTTCAGTTGTTAATAAAATATATTTTAAAGTGCTCAATTGAGCTGAAATTTGATTTTGATATACATGATTATTTTGGATGACAATACAATAATTTAATTATAATCAATAAAAATTAATTGATTAAAACTAATTATTTAAAGAATTACGAATACAGCCACCATTTTGGCGACTTGTGACAAAACTTGAAAAGGTTTTTTTCTCACATTTTAAAGCATTCAGTTGAACTGAAATTTTATATACACAATTGTTTTGGATGACAATACGATACTTTAATGATAATTAATAAAAATTAATTACCACTTAATGTTGTGATTCTGTCATATGTATATACATATTTATATTAATTGTAACTATTTAATAAAAAGTAGCTAAAATAAAATTTTTCTTTGTTGATCTAAGTAGGAATTGACTTAAAATTTTTTTTTATATTACTTGTTTATTGGTTTATTTTATGATGAACAATTAACACTCACAGCGCTTTTATTTTAGGTAACCTTTTTTATAATTTGTACTTTTATTTTCAGTATTGCACTTTTAATAATCTAATCAATGTTTTTATTTGAAAACACTTGTTTGCTTTATAATTCTATATTTATGTATTTTGAAGATATTTGAATTATTTCGTAAGTCCAGAAATAATTTTGATATGTAAGTAATAAATAATTTTCTTTCTTTATTGATTTCTAATTCTATGGTGTTCATTTAGAGTTTAATGCATGTTTTCCCCCTCTCACACACATATACTAACTTTATATAATCATTAATCATATACTAAATTGCCATACATATAAAAAAGTTAAACAAAATAGAAGTATAACAAGATAATAAAATGTCCATATTAATATGTTAGCAAACTTTTAGTCTTAGGATCTAAAATTGTTGGGTTAAATTTATCTATATGGTATGGCATGGAAACGATAGTCAGGTACTGGTTCAAATACTGTTCTCATCTTGTGAACATGATTTAAAATTATAAGACTGTTTCCAGTAACCTTGTGTTATTTTTGTGTAATTTTAATTGTAACAAGTTCTTATATATTTATAAGAATATATATATTTCCTATCCTGTATCGTGACATCGATAAAGTAAATAAATGTGGGCTTTACCCTATATTCTTTATTTCTGTAAATTACTTCCTTCAACTAAAAAAACAATTTTTACATAATTTAGGAATTTAATAGCCTCGGCTTTTAAGGCATGTAGTTAAATATTATATAAAAAAAAACTATATTATGAGAAATATCAACCTTTGTAAAATTAAGAGAATGATGAAGGAAAAAAAATGTATGAACACAAAGTAATACTTTTTACTTATTTTAGATACATGGCATTTTTTTTAGATACAGTTTTATGTGGATATTAATTGACATTAGTTCTCTTTAGAAAGTTAGGCAGGAAAGACATGTATACTGTGTTTGCACTGTAGAAATTGTGAGTTGATATTTGATTTGAATCAAGTGCATCGTGCATTTGTTTAGTTTCTGAGTGGTTGTAACAATTTTTAGCAGGACATATTTTTTTGAAAAAATGTCTGAAGAAAGTGAGTTTTTTTTCCATGTACAATAAGCTGTATGAATTTTCAAACTCGTTAAGTGTACCAAATTGGAATATGTTTAGTTTAAGTCCAAAATTTGATTAAATGTTTTTAATTTCTCTCTTCTGTATCACAATTTAATTTGTGGCTACTGAAAAATTATGTATTTTTTGCCCAAAATAACTCTCCTACAGGTAATGGCTGCTTTTCTCAACTTTTTAAACCTTAAAATTTTTAAATTCTCAATAATTACAATTGATTCCAAATGATTTCTCTCTTGTGTGAATTTGAAATGAAATTTTCTGCTTGATTTCATTTCATCTCATACCTCGGTAAATACCGAGAATATATATATATATATATATATAATATTTATGCCAGCATAGTGAAAGAATAGATACTGTTAGAGGGAAGAATATATATAATTTTTCTTTAGCGTGAATGAAACCACAGTGGTTTTAAAGGTCTATGCAAAATTAATGAGATAACATTTTCATCTATTTTCGAGCTGTTGTTCGATGACTTGAATGCAATTGTAAGACAGAATGCAAGTCGGAGATATTTCTAGTGAATTCCATTCTCTCCGGAATTAGTAACAATACAATTGGTATTTAGCTTAGTACAGTGGTTCTCAAACTTTAACTACTGGCGACCCAATTTTCAATCATAATTTTTATCGCCCCCCAAATACTAATGTATTGAATGCAATAATAATGCACTTGGGGGTGCTAAAGTTACAGTACTATCATAATTATAAACGGTACAAATTAAAAAGATAAGTATTAAATTGTGTACTTGTTACTTTTAAGGTATTCAACTACGTTCGGAACCGTGATTTTCAAAAGCGCATAAATGGATAATTTTCATGATATTTAGTGTCACTTAGATTAGAATATATGTATAAAATTGTTTTAAGGATATTTTGACAAAAAATTATTTAAATACAATATTTTGGCAAAAAATTAGGCTCGTTCGAAATAAGCTGCTACATGTTAAAAGATTTTTAAGACGATCTTCGTCAAATTCAGACAGAAAAATGCTCAAATTTTCATATAAATTTGTGATGGAATGCAGACATTCAGTTAATTAAATTCGTGTAGACTATTGCATGTAATGTTTGTCGTTGCTCGAAGTCCTCTCGTTGGCGTAGAGTGGAAGTTTGAAGAGTAGTGCTAGTACATGTGTTGTCCTTGTCACTTGACTGAAGCTCAAAATTATGAGATTTGTTACCTATAGACCGCGCGTTGAAATTAAAATCTAATCATCACTTAGACTGCGATTAAAGGATTCCGTTCCTTATAATCTGTTTATTTAGTAACAAGAAATTAATCATTTCTTGCTTTTGTAGTCATTGTGAGAGCTTTGAGTAAAAATTGCATTCAATTTTCAGTCTTTATTGCAGTCTTAAAACAGTTCATTTCTGGATTTGTAATCTTTCAATGTTAAGAACTATTAAAACCTGGTAGCAAACCTACGATTTAAAGTCTTTACTCCAATCAAAATCTCCAAATAACTTATTGGGATTGTTGCAACTTAACTCAGTGGCGCAACAGCCCAAGGCCTACTCAGTATACGCGACCTTGGGCCCTGAGGTGCATGAGCAGATGTTTCGGTCAGATGGTCAGTCTGACGTAAAATCCCCAGTGTTCAGTTCCCAAGCTAGCTTGGTACTTATTTATCGACCCATTGAAGGGATGAAAGGCTGAGTCAACTTTGCCCAACCCAGGGTTTGGACCTGGGCTGTGGAAGCTTTAAGCATTCAGCCACTGGGCTTCGTTGAAACTTAAATTATTCTAAATTTCAAAGACTTCACTGGGCTTAATACAGAAAAATAATTGCAGAATCAGCCACTGGTTGGTGCGATTTATTTTTTGCACTTTTCCCCGTGATTGATTTCGCGCGAAGTGTGGTAACCGAACCGATTTCGGAGCTGTGAAGAAACAATCGTATCGGCGCATTTGAAAGAAAAAAAGGAGCCAAGTGACACGCTAGCGGCCGGACGTGTTTAGCACGCCCGCCTACGATTTTCGTGTTTATTTGAGCTATTGCAGGAGATCTCGTAAAGTCCCTTGTAGCCCTTTTCAGGGCTTCTGATGTCAAGGGGGTAGACTCTTTTGACAGTGATGATGAGCGATTCCGAAATGGAATTATCTGTTAATACCCTATCTAACAGCTCTTCCAGATCTTCCACGCCAAAGCCAGTGCAGCCTCTCCGATTGCGAAAGACGCAGGAATGCCATGGAAAGACTTAAAAAGCAGCAGATCATGATTGATGGATACCAAAAATACCTGGCCTGCACAAGAAACCATAGAGACGATACAGGAATCCGCAATGGTATAGAAAAGAATCTCCAGGAGATCATAGAAGCTAGGGACCGTTTGGTAAGTGAGCTGCGGACCATGCCCCCATGTTTAATCTTTAACTGCCCGGATCACACCATTCTTGAAGCTAAAAATAATGAGCCTAAAAACGCAACTGATAATATTAAAAGTAATGATAATGATAAAAAAACCTTCTCAGAAAAGAAAAAATAGCAAAAATAACTCGGATGACTTTGTCTTTCTCAGTAAAACCGCTCGTCCTACCACCCCAACGCCAGTACTTGAACCAATCGAAGTTCAAAACTCCTACGAAAATTTAGACCAAGATTCAGGAATCAGCGTTCCTATAACCACTGATATACCAGCACCCCCGCCCCCATTGCCTATTTTTCTTAAAATTAAAAAGAACTATAGAGAACAATTAAATAAAATAATGCAAAAATTCCCAAATGTTAAATCAAAATCCTCCGGAAAACATCTAAAATTAAATACTGATTGCCACGATGAATATAAAGAACTCACCGATTTTGTGGATGAGGATAGAGACATTGAATTCTATGTTATTAAATCTAAAGAAAGCAGACCCATTAAAGTCGTAGTTAAAGGATTACCCGGATGCACTAAACCCAGCGATATTATTTCGGACTTAGAAGATCAAGGTTACACTGTTACCAGTTGTAATCAACTGATCTCCAAAAGAACCAAGCTTGAACTCCCCTTTTTCCTAATAACATTAGCCAGAAATGAACAAAATTTAACCGTTTTTGATCTTACCCATATGGGTTTCATGCAAGTTAAAATAGAAGGCTACTCTGTTCACGGCACTACGCAATGTTTCAATTGCAACAATTTTTTCCATACTGCAGCCAATTGTCATATGATTACAAGATATCTAAAATGTGGCAAAGAACATCCAACTAAAGAATGCGACATCAAAGAAAGGCAAGAAAACCCGTATTGCATTAATTGTAACGCGTACGGGCATACTGCCTGTTACTCCAAATGTCCTAATTTCCCCAAGCCTAGAAAAGGTTCCCTATTATTAAATAGAAATAGCAAAAAGTTCACCAGTAACAACGTGGTCGAAGGAGTTCCTTCGCCAGCATGGTTTCTGGAAACAAAAATAACAGTGACTCCCTCCCCCTCCAATAATAGTAATAATAAACCGGAAAGACAAAGTACTCCCCAAGTCACCCCCTCTAACGAAATTAATTCCTCTGACTTCCAAGACGTCATAGCACTCTTTAAAATAGTAACCAATATTTTTAAACAATTCCCTAAGCTGAAACAAATACTTCCTGATCTCAAGAAAACCAAAGACTTTAAACAGCAAGCATTAATGTTAATGGATGCGATTATGGATTAATTTTTATTTCTCCTTTCTCAATTTTATTAATGTAAATGTCTTTATTTCCCAGATTTAACTTTTTCTTCCTATTCCGATCAGGCAATTTCTCTCGTAAAGTCCAAAGCTCACAAACCCAAACGTGTTCTTTCTTTTTTTAACCTCCTTTCACGCCATTGGCCCTTCACGTACTGGCCACGCCTCTTCAACAAAACCAGGAACAGCATCGCAAGGCACCTTTAGAAAGCCATTAAAATCAATAGTTTTAAATCCTACATTCAAAAAATCGCAAAAAACTTCTTTAACTCACTGCAATTTACCAATAATAGTAATGATAAATTTAAATAGCTATAATCCTCAAGATTCAACTAAAAGACCGAGAAGAATTCTTCTCGACTCTTATAATCCGCCTTAAACTTTATTATTAGTGCAATTTTTATTGCACAACTCTTGCTAAAATTTTTCTTTTATTTTTATATATCTCTTTTTTAAATTTTGTCGTATTCCCATCATCTGGGCTTGCCCCTCCCCCTTAGTCTTAAATTTCTTTCTGGGAGATTTGAGCAGCCAATGAGAGTCACTATCGTCACCCGCCATGCACCAATCAGAGAGCACTTTCTCAGCTCTGCCAAGGCCTCAGATTTCCGAATGACCCAGGAAATTACATCAACGATTGGCTCGTCCAATCAGCTGCCTGTTACACGCTAGCATGTTACTAGAACACAGTCGTTCCACATCTACTTTCCGGATATGGGATGGAGGAATCTGCCCAGGTTCCAGTTCCCAATATGAGTCGATAAGTCGGCGCATTTTCACGCAAGTCCAGCATGTTTTTTTTTTTAATTTGAATAGTTTTGTATAATTCGGTTCTGTAGTTTTTTAAATTTATTTATTGCTTATTGTTATGTTTATTATTATTATTTTGGTGTGTGTATAAATTTATTTTTTATTTGTTAATATTTATGCACAGACGATCTTAATTCTGTTTCTTCTCAAACATTTTCATAGTTTTCATTTTCGTTTGTCGTTAACTCGCATATTTTGCGTCTATTTTTTAGTGGAGCACTGCTCGCTTCTTGGCTTCGTTCTTCCGGTGTAAACACGTTGTTTTTAGGTAAATTTCTTTTTCTTCATATAAATTTTGCAAATGTAGATGAATGTATCTAAACATATTCTGAGTATTTTGAAAGTTTTTTTTGCTACGTTAGGACAGAAAGCTGTGTTGAAATGGCGCATAAAGACGGTTTAATTGGATCATCATATGCTTGTCTGAACTGTGGAAAAGCATGAAATATTGAGAGAAAGGAGGGTTTAAAGGGCAGTAAATGATGATTTTGAAAATTGTACATTTTAATTTTTCAGTTTTAATTAATAAACTAAAATTAATTTTTTAAGTTATTTTCCCCTAACGATTTTAAGTTTTAAGAAGTACTTTAATTTTGCAACGATTTTCAGCTTTAAAGGTTTCTTAAATGCTTTTGGGGGGACTTTTCCGCCATCTTGAATTTCGCGCTCTTGCATCGCGTCTTCTGGAGGCGTTTCTACTTCGAATGTGACGATACAGAGCGCTCCAAGTTGGTGATTTTCTTCAAATAGCGCCAACCAGTGGCCGATTCTGCTATTTCAATATTTAATGAGTTATGTACTATCTTGAAAGCCATCTGTATTGGGACATTGGTTTCAAATTCCGAATTTTTTCGGGAATATCCCATTGTGCCGATTTAGTAGAAAACAGATTTTCAAACGAAAATAGTTTTGCATCAGTTTTTATTCAATCGGATTTATATTTTTCAATTGACAGTTTGTGTTTAATAATAAGTATACAAAAACTTTTCATTACTCGTTTTTTTTAAAGAAAATTCATTCAGCGAAATGAAAACTTTATTTATAGCTTTTTAGAGACCAATAAATTAATTTTCTGCAGAGTCCATTTCAGATGCTGGTCATTCAAGTCGGAGTGAAATACACATCGGACACGATTTTTATTTTTTGGGGAGGCTTTCACTACGATAGCCTCAGGATCTTCTGCATCGACCTAGGAAGATATGAATCAAGACATTCGTCATTACTTTTGCAAGTGAGTAAATATGCTGTAAACGCATGTCGTGTCTTACACTGGAAACTTTACTTATTGATGTTTTAGATATAGACTTTTCTCTGTTACTGGAGCTTAGAACCGCGTTAGTAAAATTTTTATTTTTGTGTGATGACTGAAGTTTTCAAAAAGATATGGGCAGCAATTGAAGTTTGGAAGTATAGGGCTTATTTTTGATAGCATTTTCTTTAAGGCAATCCTATTTAATGTACTTAGTGGCTAAAGACACTTCGCCTTTTTAATTATGCAATGAGATCGGTGTCTAATAATTATAAAAATGCCAGATGGCGTTGATTGCGACTGAACGTTTGGAAACGACAACCGTTCGTTAGTTTTGCAACGAGGTGTAGTTTAGGAATGATTGACAGAAGTAGTCGATTAGTAGAACGCAAGCGTTCTTTAAGGCTCCCTTCACACCAAACGATTCCGAGTCTGTAGCAATCTTTCCAATTCACAGCGATTCTGAATAAACTGAGATTTGCCTTCACACCGCCTCGGGTCAATCATTCTTCCATCAGTTGCTGTCGAACATGGATGCTGTTTTTAATGTTTTAAGACGATTAACGTTTCAAACTTAATTTCACAACTGTATCCTTATTCATTTATTTTCAAATTGAAATACATAAAACAAAAAATATAAAAACGGTTTTATTTATTTTATATTTTGCCTGTTAGTATCTAGTATAATTATAGTCTGAAAAGTAGTAACAAATAATAAATATATATTGTAACTATATTATAATGCAGTTACTTTTTTACAAATAATATATCTAATGTTTTTAAGAGGCATTTCAAATGTTGTTTTATACTACAGCTTTTGTAGCATATAACATTTTTTTTATTATGTATCTAAAAATAGTTTGCTAATACATTAATGAATTAAAAATTTTACATGCCATTTACATTTTGTTTGTTTCATATAACAAAATTTGAGATCTATGTAGTAATAAAATGGAATCTTTTTAAAAAATTAAAATTATCGACAATATCGGTGTTTTATTTTATTTTCGCATTCTTATAAATATTTAATTTTTTTCTCTCCCAAAATTAAATTCTTATCAAATTGATCTCTGAAGCTATTTCAAACATTCTTCAGAATATTCCCTCCCTTCCCCCAAAAAACATTTTGCTTTAAAGTATTAAAAAGTAAGGAATAAAGTTTTCAAATCTCTAAAATTGAATAAAATAATACATGCAAAATTAATTTTATTATTTGCGCAAGATTATCAGGGATAAAATACAGCCTACACACTCGGCGACAAGAACTAGATTTAGTTGACATAATGAAAAAGAATACTATGAATACCACACAAAAACATAAGCGCCATCTATTGGCATAAAAAAAACTCATGTTAACCCTAACAGAGAAATTCATTATCTTCAAACATCTGAAATCAGTTTCTTTAATAGAAACTTTATGTGAAAAAATCACTAATAACATAAAAACAATTAAAATAAACACTAATTGTTTGAATTCGTTTTTTCTTCAATAAATAGCTTTCGGCCTCTGGTGAATGAATGAAGAAAATCTGACCTGCCGAATCACGCGTGAATGAGAATGACAACGGATTGAACCGGTTTCGGTTGGTGTGAAGAAGGGAGGCGAATCTTGGCTTATTTGAGCGGGAAATTATGAAGCCGAATCGTGGTCGATCAGACAAGTTTGATGGTGAATGAATCGGAGTCGTTTGGTGTGAAGGAAGCCTAAAGAAACGGATCTGGAATAAATAAAGCAGCTCAAAACGGCAGCGTCAGCAATTGATGTGGAAAGAGAGGAGGGGTGTGAAACCGAGGGAAAAGTTTTCTATAATAAGTGCTACACACACATATGTTATGTTTTAAAATTGCCGCACAAAATTAGCTTTGGAGACTTCTTATTGAAAGAAGTGTTAATCGGTTTTGATCATATTGTGTACTTCACATTGAAGTACACAATACAAGTGTAATCAAAAGTATTTTTTCCTACAGAGCTGATGAGGTGAATCGGTCTATATTTGTCCTAAAATTTAGGATATTTGCGCGGTTTGGCTATAAATACTATAAAATTTTTATTTCCATTCATCTGGAAAATCAAGAGAGATGCAATTATTAAAGTATTTTGGAAACACACACACATTCACTGTATTGGAAGAAAGTGTTTTGGGAACATTCACAGTATTCGTAGAAAGTGTTTTGGGAACATTCACAGTTTTGGAAGAAAGTATTTTGATTTTGGGAACATTCACTGTTTTGGAAGAAAGTATTTTAGGAACATTCACAGTATTGGAAGAGAAAAGTATTCAGTATTAGAATAATTAAGTTGATAGAATTTTTATAAAGACATTCTTAGAGCTAATATTTTTTTCAAATTTGGTATGAACGTTCATTCGTTTTATTTTACGGCTACTTTTACAGAGCGACGGAACGAATCTTTTTCACAGCATAATCTAAATCTTCTTGAGTCAAATCGGAGTGTAGAACGCATCGGACGCGATTTTTGAACCATGCGCAAGCCTTTACTACAACTTCGACTTCGTCTTCTTTTTTCACCTGAAAGCATAATATAAGCATAATTGTCATTATTAGTGAGTGTAAATGTTTTTTAAAAAATTATCAACATGTGAGAGGCATCAAATACAATATGCTTCACTTAAAAAGCTTCATTAAAAAAAATCATCAAATTTGAGCTTTAATCGTCATTTTATGATCGCTCAGGTGAATTTAACGAATTTTTCTCAATACTCAAAGCCGCATTATGTGATAATTATTTGGAATATTTCTAGTTCCTAACACGAATGTTTCCTATGTTGCTTTAACAAGCGACTTAATTCAACGTACTAAGCGCATAATTGTACCTTGAAATGTAGATTTTCACTGATTAGTATAAACAGTGGCGCACACAGGAATTTTTAAAGGGGGGTCCGGGGTCGAAAGTTCACCATTCTTGTATCATGCTTCTTTTGATTTTGTCGATTTTCGGGAACAAAACACAGTAAAAAACTAATTATTGAATAAATAATTAGCATTAATTAATAAAATTAATCATTAATAACAAATAATTAAATTTTACGTACTATGTACTTAGAATTATAATCAATCGGAAAAAATTCAAGGGCTTTGGGGGGTCCGTACCCCAGGACCCCCTTGTGTGCGCCACTGAGTATAAATGATAAAATATATGAAATCTAATTTAATCAAAATAAAAACAAAAAGGTTCTATTGTATAAAAGTCTTTTAAGATCAGTATTAACTTATGCATGGGAAACTTGGTCCTTGTCTCGAACAGATAACAACATGATTAGTATCTACGAAAGGAAGATTTTAAGATTTATTTTTGAAGGAATTCAGGAAAATGGAACATGGCAAAGAAGATCAGTAGATCAAATTTAGAACTCTATCAATCGTATAAAGCAGTGCTCCGCAACCTTTTTATCGTTGCGGACCGGTCAACGTTTGATAATTTTACCGCGGTCCGCTGAGAGTGGGTCACGTTGATTGTTTATATTTTAGATTGTTTTGGTTTTACAATTTTAATTTAGTTACATTTAAATATGCCTTCGGAATAAAATATAGTTTACACCAAAAATGAATAAAAGTGATTTAACGTGGAATATAAAGTGATTTCCGTGGAAAGTTGCGCAAATCCGAGAGAAATGCACCACTTTAAATAAAATGGCAATAGTTTAATGTTCTTTAGGCGACCCTGCACCATTTGATTCACGGACCGGGGGTTGCGGATCACTGATATAAAAAATCTGACATTTTTAACTTCATCAAAATACAACGAATTAAATGGGCAGGTCACGTTTCAGAATGGACGAAAACTGCACCACTAAAAAAAGTTTTCAATGCCCAACCAATTGGCACCCGAAGAAAGGGCAGGCCAATTCTTAGATGGATTGATGGACTAGAAAAAGATCTCCTAGTTTTGAGAACTAATAATTGTAGAACTCTAGTAAGAAGGCTGACCTGTGTGTGTGTGGAAAAGGCTTCTTGAGAAGGCCAAGGCTCACCCTGGGCTGTCGAGCCACTGAGGAAGGAAGTACAAATGATAAATGTACACCATTATAGAATATAAATAGAATGCTTTACACCTTTCACAAAACACGATGTTTCAAAATTGTTTAACAACATATTGTATAACAACTTCATATCACAAGAGAAATGGAGCAAATGTGTGACGAATCTATACGGAACTTTATCGCTAACCTTCTGAGACGTCTTTTTTAGGGAAATTTAATTCCCTACCTATTTCCAATCGACTCCAAAAAGAGGACAGGGATTCCTTATTATGCAGATTAGATAAAGTATTTAAGTCAAACGGAATAGTAAAGTGAGAGGCAGTAGGAGAGAGAAATTGAAGCAGGAAGTTATAATAGTGAAGTTAGAGATTTATTATTGAAGATTTCTTGGTGGATAAATTAGGCTCAGGAAGAGCTGAGATTCAGTGTGGTAAATATTGATTTATAATTAAAGTCTCATTAAAGTTTTATATTAGGAGTGAGATTAAAGTTAAATGTTCAATAGAGGAACATTATTGAATATAATTCTGGGATCTCTTATTGCGGTAATCTCTGCGTGATCGATATTCTAATTGTTAATTAATTGGATCATTAAATATTTAAGTTAATATAAAGAAAAGTCCCTTTTAAACCTCATAAAGCTATTTTGATTTATTTGTTATTAAAAGTCTTTGATTCTATTTGGGAAAGATAACAAAATAAAGAAAGTTATTTATAAAAATGGCTACTGGTTCTTCTTTGACTCAAAATTATTCTCGTTCTCAAAGTGAGATCCAAGGGGATCTTCACGAATGAATGTTTGAATATAAATATCTATTTGCTTATCAAGTCACCGAATAATATTTGATTTCTTAAGGAAGATATACTGTCAAAATCTTATCATTGTTCGAAACATTCATTAAATATTCTCCTACAGAGCAAAGTAAATCCGTTTTGATAACATATGTTTTTGAGGATATACCTCGGAATGATAAGATATCAATTAGGAAGCAATATTTCAGGACCATCTGGTTTCTAATCTGGGCAGTAAAGTCTTTCTAATCCTAACTTGAGCACAATCTTAGCTGAAACGCTATCTCTTCCGTTTGGTTTGAAAATAATATAGTTACCAAGTTACATGCAGTTTCTTCATAATAATGTCTCCGAAATTATTTATAAGTTATATTGGATTTATTTTACATAAGTTAATATATTGGATTGTTACGCATAATACCGTTTCTTTATTTAAATTCAGATTTTTATTTTCAAACTGACATATTTTTGGTACCAAAAAAAAAAAAAACGATTTTTGGTAGATTGTATTTTATATTTCACAATAACGGAGTCTTAATCATAGTATCTCATTTCATATAATGCGTATATCTACAATTTTCATTTCATTTTAGCCACCGAAGCCCTTACCAAGCAAGTACCAATAATCATGAATCCCTAAAATCTGACATTAAAAAGCATTTCTCAGTACATTTGTAACTATGTCTTTTATAATAAATAATTGACTTCCTACCTTTAGCACATTATTTAGCACATAGCGATACTTACACCTCGAAAAATTTATGCGAGTTAAATTTTTAAAGCATTAAGAGGACACAGTACGATTCAATTGACCAAAATCGATCAAAAAATCATATTAATTTTTTAACCTAGATTATTTTTATATACTTTTCTATAACCTCACAAAATGTGAAAGCTCTAAACTTAAGAAACGCAGAATTATGATAGCTTTCACGTTCGTTTTTATTCACATCCTTACGGCAATTAAAAATTTTAAACTGACTTATCTCAGAAAGATAAAATAACTAGTTGGTCTTCATTTAAGGTATCCGACTACGTTCGGAACCGGGATTTTAAAAAGGCGTATAAATGGATAATTTTCATGATATTTAGTGTCACTTAGATTAGAATACATGTGTAAAATTGTTTTAAGGACATTTTGACAAAAAAAAATTTATTTAAATACAATATTTCGGCAAAAAATTAACTTAGAATAACCTTTTTTCAAAATATTCTCCTTTTCTGAAAAATGCTTCTATTATAATAATATTTTGCCTGTATATGGCTCAGACCTCTGTAACTATAATTTTTGAAAAATTCACATTATTTTCAGAGTTAATTATCGGCGTTTTTTTTTCTTAAAATTTCTCCCCTCTGTTGTCGTAAAACATGGATAAACCCCCTTCTAAGTGATATATTTCAAAAATTCTAGTTGAGTCTCTGTACAGAGGTCTGAGCTATATACAGGCAAAATATTATTATAATAGAAGCATTTTTCACAAAAGGATAATATTTTGAAAATGGGTCATTCTATGTTCATTTTTTGTTCAAAATATTGTACTTAAATATATTTTTTATTGTAATACTATTCTTAAAACAATTTTATGTACATTTTCTAATCTAAGTGACATTAAATATCAAAAATAATATCCATTTATACGCTTTTGCAAAATCACGGTTCCGAACGTAGTCGGATACCTTAAAATGCTAAGGCTTTTTTTCTATTGCGCCTAATGCTTTTTTTTTTTTTTTTTTTTGCCTTTTGCTAATAGTACATGTAACAAAAGTTGGTATGCATTTTTAAATCGAAGCAATATTTATTTTTTAAAAATAATTATATTCAGAAATTATACATTTTTTAAGGAATTTTCAATAAACATTCATAAAAAGAAGTATTGTATGAATACCAATCACGTTAACGCAAAACCCATACCAACTTTTATTATATATAGTTTGACGTACTTGTAAATCAAATTTCATGGATGTACGTAAATTTTTGTAGAAGTAGCATTTCAAAATCACACTTCACAAATTTTAAGTTTTTTCCTTAAAAAATTACGTGGCTAGCTTTTTATAAAATTTTGAGCACAAAATCTTTTTGACATATTATATATACATAGGAGGCAACCGAAAAAATTTTAAAAATCCTTAAATTAAAGATTTTTTGCGTAAATCGTACCATGTCCCCTTAAGCACTAAAAATTTATTTTAGTGCTTCTTCAACAGATATTTCTATTATTTTTTTCTACTATCTATATGTGTTTAATTTCTCGCATTACTATATATATTCAGTAAATTTACTATACTTATTTCACTTACTAAAATTCAGTTTGCATATAATATTTCTTTAAAATAATATATTCCTTTCAGGATTCAGCAATATAATATCATCTATTCTCGAAAACATAGTACATCTCTTATTTTTGTAGATTAATTTGAATGAGATTATAAAGAGAATAAAATGGTTAGAAACTAATACTAGCATAGTGGTCATGGTCACGAACTCGTGGCCGGCGTGTCATGAGTTCGAGTTCTGGTTCCACTGAAAGCCTACTCTGTAAAGGGACTGATACATGTTAAATCTGTCGTGACATAAAGTCCTCACGTTCGTGTGGTGTGGAAGAAGAGTAAGGTGGCATCTCAGGTGACGACCTCGTCACTTGACTTTCATTTAAAGTTTCGAGGTCCGTCGCCAATTATCCACACTTAGGAATTTTGAATAATTATTTTTTGTTTTTGTTTTTAAAATATGGATCTAAATATATAAGAAACTGAATTATATTTTATGACCTTTTTATTTTATAAAAGTAAATTTTTCTATCATTTCTCAATTTGGAATATTTCTAAAAATACGCCGGAAGTTCTACAAACTTTTCTTTTTAAACTGGTAATATAGCTTTAGTATTACGTTAAGTGTAAAACCGACTCTCAAAATGTTGTACCAAAAACTTTTTGAGACATTTACAAAATGAACATTAAACTTAATTTGCATTTTTATGAGTATTTCTAACCATATGCCATTAATTTTACTTGTTTTAATAAAGAAAAGTACATACCTCAGCCATTCTTGCAACAAAATCTTCCGATGTAAAACTAGGAGATGGAAAATTGAGCAAAACCATGTTCGATTCAATTACACCAGGATCAGCAGTAATGAGCTTGCTTTTTAGGTTGTGGATTTCTAGAAGAGAATAATATAAATTTTTAATACGTTTTTGAAGAGAAATGCAATTACTTACAAACATTAAAACTTAAAATACTAAGAGCAAACTTATTACTTACTCAAAATATTAAGATCAAATTACTTCAAATAAAACAAAGGCAATTTCAATTTTTTAAAAATTAATTCTTTGTAACACATCAGAATATTTCACATTGGCAGGGGCGTAGCTAGGTATCTAAAGGCCCTGGTGCAAAAACAAAACGAGGACCCTATCTTGGTTGGGTTTTATCATGTAAAAAGGTAAAAATACAGTCGGACCTCTATATAACGAAGTCGCTAAATCCCGGAAAAAAGTTCGTTATATGGAAAATTCGTTATATAGAAGTTCCTCTTTTAATATACTTTATAAATCACATAAAACAAATATTTTAAGTTCATAAACACTATATATTAAAAAAGTAATTATTCACACCTTTTCTTTAAAATTAATCTATGTTTATTTTATATATCTTACCCATCAAAAAAGAAAGAAAGAAAAACTGCAAGGAAAAAGAATGTCGAAGAATTCACTGTATTTTCAATATTAAGACAATAATTTTTTACTAAAAGTAATGAATTTTAAGGACATTTTATAATTTAAAGCATACAAGTAATATTAAACATACATTATTTTATAATTAGAACACGGGACAGCTCCACTGAGGGTGAAAGAGGATATCGAAGATATTTCTAATGAACTGGGCAATGGGGGTTAAAAGTTGCACTTCTTGGATGAAACGTCCAGAACTCTATTGCTCTCGGCGAGTTAGGATCTAATAAAACCCGGTCAAAAAGATTTATGACCACTATAAAATGTGTTAAAGAGAGAATAACTTGAAATGCCGAGGGCGAACAAAAATTGAATCACAAAAGAAAACGTTCGTTATATAGAAAAGGCACTTCGCTATAGAGAGGTTATTTTACGAAGAAAATCGTGAAATGTTCAAGGTTCCAGAAAAAAGTTCGCTATATAGAAAAATTCGCAATATAGAGGTTGTATATGAATATTTTAAACATATAAAGCTTACTTTAACATCAGCTTTTATCGTGCTCTGCAGAACATAGGAAAGCAAAGCTTCATACTACCTATATGTATGTGTATGAGTTTTCTTGTGGGAGCTTTAATGATCACTCATGTGTTAGATTTGACACAACGACAGACGTCTTCCAGAATAGCTGTGAAGAGTTTACTAACTGCCGGTACAGGAAGATGTGAAGAAACGTAATGAATAATAAAAAATTAAACAGTAACGAACAAGATCATAAATTATAAAATGCGTACTAGGAAATAAAACGATGCAGATTAAGTAAAAGGTTTTTTTATATGAAGGTCGGACTTGCGCCTACTAACAACGGAATGAATTTTAGGTGAATTTCTTACAAATTCTAATTATATTCTATGATTATGGTTGTGTTGCAACCTTTTATATTCATATTTAAAATGTGGGAGAAATTATCGTAGCGTGCTTGGTGGTCAGAATTCGAGGGCTCCCCTGAGCTTGAGGGACCCGGGGCACGGCACCGCTTAGCCCATAGATAGCTACGCCACTGTACATTGGTAAAAAATACGGAAAATCAGAGAAATTTCCTTAAAGAATATTAAAAACTTTTATGAAATTAGTATAACATAGTTATTGAGGAAAGTTATTTAAATTTTTTCAAATACCTTGTGCAAACTTTTTGGCTCTCTGGTGGTCAACTCGTAGTCTCTCTTCAGCAGTTTCTAACGCAACAAGGGCAGCTGCAGCTAAAACACCAACCTGCCTCATAGCTCCACCTAGAACTTTGCGACACCTGAGCGCTCTATAAAAAATTGCTATTTCAATAAAAATGATGTTAATTGTATATCAAAGAATGCAGAATGATTTTATACTGTTAGACAGAAGCGTATAAAAGATGTTACAAGTTATAGTACAGTTTGTTACAAAATTATATGGCCACCCAAAATTTCTCCTCTTTTGAACAAAGGTAACATTTATGTAATTTTAAGGATGTATGAAATGAAGCACAATTTTGAAGTGGTGATTTAGCGTTGAAAAAAAATCGAATAGTTGTGCTGTATGAAATTTTGAAATTACAGGGTTACAAAAGTATAATGTAGACGTTTTTTGTAATAATGTTGACAATTTTTAGTTTTCGGAGTTTAACTAGAGATGTAGGAAGAAATTTTTCATGAAAGGAGGAGAGAGAGAATTCCCCCACTTCAACTCATATCTTAAAATTAATTTTCAAGGTGAAAATGTTTGTGTGGAATACAGAGGATTTCGAATTTTTTCCCTCCCCCTGAAAAACAGATTTAAATTTAAAATTATTTTAATATATAATCTTAACATTTCATTATAAAGAAATTCTTATTAAAGGGGGGGGAGGTTTACAATTTTTATATCCTCCTGATCATCATACCATAAAGTTCAATTGTAGTCTAATCCCACTAAAAAAATTTGACAGAAGGCAAAACGGCACAGGATTAGGAATGGAAACAGTAAAATATCTCACTAAACTGAGCTGTCTGTTTTTTCCTTAGATGTCCCTACAACCTCCATGGCAGTTGATTTCCGCAAAACCCGTTCGTGGCAAATCTCTACTTAACAAAGGAAACGCGCTTGCTAAATTTCAAGTCTGAACGCGTGTGCGCGTCTAATAGTTTATAAACAGAAATCTTTGTCCATAACTTATCGCAATTCATCCTTGAGGGTCGATATCAGTAAAATCCGTTCTTAAGAGTTACCAAATCAAAATATGTCGCCGGATACGGTAATTGTGCTTTTGAATGTGAGAGGGAAGGGTTTTCCGCCGTTGGCTACATATTACGGCAATCGCCGGCTTTGTGGATACACATAGGGATGTATTAAGTCTTGAGGCCCTGGGTCCCTACACAACTATAGGCCCTACCTATAACCCTTAAAAGTAGACATTACACAGCATACTTTGTCAAATATTTGTTCAAACAATAACTGGAAACAAATAGATGTGCATGACTTACAATCTCATAATCCCCTTCGACCGACTACTGTCTTTTGACTGCATGAGTAATGATGGTGTATGGTGGCAGGCCTATGCCTGTACATTGGCGACGGTCATCACATGTAGTCAGTTGACATATCGTCCGAAATTCTCAGTTTTTCGGAGAATACTACCGGAAAAACATTTAACGGTTGAAATTATTCAATTTATGATCTTACTAGCTGCATGGCCCGGCTTTGCACGGGCTTTCTCTTTCCCTCATGACGCCAGCAATTATGTGTGTGTTTGTACGCGCGCAATGTGAGTGATTTCTAAAATTATTTCATTAAATTTCCCTTTTTCGAAATTTGTTCCGCATATTTTCGATTTAAGACAGGTTTTCCTCCCTCCCTCTAGCCGGCATAACACGGTTTTTTTAGTGTAAAATTACTGTTTCCTCTTCCCCTCCCCCTCACAGATAAAATATAGCATCGAATATCGATCTATGACTTTTAAAAAACAATATAGCATTAGTTAAAAAATTATTAATGTGAAGCAATAAAAAGAAAACGATTCTTTAGTTAGCTTAAAAATGTCTCTGAAATGTATTTTTATCCAAAATAATAGACAATGTACTTTTTTAATTAACAAATAATTAATTTAGTAATGAATTAATAGAAATACTTTTAAAAAACACAAATATATATATATATATATATAAGTTATAAAAAACAGTATGGGGGAAGCGTAGATATATATTTACATGTACTGAAAAAAACATTCAAAAAGAAAAAAAAAACTAAATGATAAAAACATTTTGATATTTTATTTTAATTTCATAGTTTTCCTTCCACTGTCATAATTACAAATTTTGTGTAATGAACGCTTAAAATAGTATAAATAATTTATATCAGGAAGTGTAATACATTAATGTTACTTTTTGTTGTATTTATTTTATGTTAAAATCTTGCCACCACCTCTCCCTTTTATTATGAAATAAAAACAGTGATGACACTGATGAACGGAATCAATGAAAAGCGAAAGCGCACTGAGGCATGGCGTAGACAAAACAGAAGGGATAAAAAAGATAGATGAATGCTGTCACGGGCTTTTTTGCAAATGGCAGAATTTTTTCCTACTTTCTTGACAATTGTCGTTATATTTTGAAAACTTCTCACAATATCTTTATAAATTTTAGCCTATGTGTTATTCTGATGTACAAGCTATATTACTGTAAAGTCTCATTAAAATCCATTCAGTTGTTTTTGCGTGAAAGACCCACAAAGATACTCACAAACTTTCACATTTATAATATACATTAGATTAAGGTTGAATTGAGAACGAGACAATACCTCTATTGCGTCCGAGGCCCTGGGCCCGGTTGGTCTATGCTTTAAGACGTCACTGCATACACACATAAAACTTTCGGTAAACAAGGGCACTTCAGAAAAAAAAAAAATCACTCAAAATAAATTTGAATTATTATTATTTTTTTTCATTTGGTGGAAATATGCTTACGACTCCTTTGAAACATCAGCGAAGTCTACTGCAAAATTTTGGAATGATACGATCGACTGTGAGGATTTGTGTATAAGTCTCAAATTAATATACAAACATTCAAATTTATATACAGGGTTATGAGAAATGAATAACCCGATTATATAAAATTTAATAATACCTAGATGAATAAGCAGAAAATTATCATTGTAAAGATAAAATATGAAATTCTGAGTTTGTAACACAATGTTTTTGTCAAATAGGGGTGGCAGCAATGTTGTAATTGTGAACAGAAGTGGAAATGGCGTCGCAGCGTGGGAAAGCATTTTGTGTGCTCTCGTTTGCAAAAAGTCTATCAGTAGTCACGATTCAGAGTGAATTTTGGAGAAAATACCATAGAAATGCATCGACATCTAAGAGTATAACAAGATGGTATAAACAGTTGCAGGAAACTGGATGTCTGAGTAAAGGCATAAGTCCAGGGCGACCAGGTTTACAGTGATATACGGGTGATAAATGAAGTAACACGTGAAGAAACGTCACGTAAGAATAAAATTCATATTTTATCTTTTCAATGACTTCTTTTAATTATCATTTTCTGTTTATTCATCTGGGAATTATTAAATTTTGTAATCGGGTCATTAATTTCTGATAATCCTGTGTAATAAAAACAATCTTAATGCCAATGGAAAACACACATAATCGTAATAACTTTTTCCTAGAAAAGTATAGTGTTTTAAACTAAATGCGAGTAAAATATGTATTAAGAGATATGAAATCAACTGAAACTAAGATCGAATTTATGTAGCTTATATAAATGTATTTTTGTGAATTTTAACAATATCAATTTGAATTTTATGATATAATCTTCTGCACTACGTGAAATTTTAAGAATTTTAGCTGTATGTTTGCGTAATGCTAATCAATAAGTTTTCTTTTGCTTTTGATAACACAAACAAATACATTCAGGACGCCCACACACGATGATACGTATACAAATAATCGTTTAATATACACTGATAACTTTATCAAACGTTCAGGGTCGCCAATAAATAAAAATGCATAACTCGTCGTCTTTTCGAATGTAATTGTCGTTGGACCTTGAAGTATTCCCCCCTTCTTCTTGAATGTATTTTCTCACACATTAAAAGATAACTTTTTTCTGATTTATTATAGATAAAAAAAAAACACATTAATTTGATTGAGGGGGGGGGGAACTGATGTCACATCAAGTTTAATCTTTATCTAAGGGAAGAACGTTTATTTTTATAAATATTTGCAAACCAAAATGAAAATATACATTTCTATAATCTGTTTACTCTTAAATTTTTGATAAATAGAACTGTGTCAGTTTCTAAGCATTCAGAATGGCCCAAGAGTTTTATTATTTGTAATGGATTACATTAAGAGAAGCCATTATATTACTTTTTTTCATTACAGAATGGGGGAAAGGAGGGCATATGCACAAGTTTATACTCATTGCTCAAATTGTAAATTTGTAATTAATTCACCGTCTGGTTCGAAGTTTTTCTAACTGTTCAGGATGAAAATTTTCAACTAATATCTTCTCTAAAAATTTCTCTCTTTCATACACTTTTTTCATTTGTTCTTTTTTTTTTTCGCAAAATTCGTTCTTGGCGCATCTCTTTAGTTAAATTAAACTTTTTACGACCCATTTTTACTAACTATACCTTATGTATAAATAGATTTATTACAGCATCTCACGAAAAACTTTTTTTATAGAGAGAGATGAAACTTTTGGTATAGTTATGATTACATATTTTTCTTCAATATTTATTTGCGGAATTTTTTTTTATACTTAAAACATCATGTTTTAAATTTCAAGATAAATCAACATTACCTTTCTATAAATTCTTTGGAACCAGCAACAACAGACCCCACAGGAGCGCCAATACCCTAAAAAATAATTTTTTTAAAAAAAATTAGAGGCTATCAATAATTTTTATAGAGGGGATTTTTACAAAAACATTTACTTATTCATTTTTTAAAAAAATGTAAAGAAAAAATTTAAATTAAACGCTAGAAAAATATATTTTTTGCTGAGAAATTAAAAAGGAAAGAGAGTTATATATATATATATATATATATATATATATATATATATATATATATATATATATATATATATATATATATAAATGTATCTTTCAAGAATTTAATGTGTGTTACTGAATTAAAAAAATATACATAAAACTTACTTTGGAAAGGCACATAGAAACAGACGCACATTCTTTGACAATCTCATGTACAGGGACACCGCAATGAATAGATGCATTGATAATTCTTGCTCCATCCATGTGTACAGGAATTTCATTGCGGGCTAAAGCACATAACTAAAGAAAAACAGCATGTATTTAAACGTTAAAAATCTTTTTGTAGTAACAAAATAAATTTTAGCCGTCCCTCTTTACTTTGAATGCAGTAAGACCCCACTTAACGCTGTTTCGGTTTAACGCTCTTTTATTTAAATTGTGGGATTCCCCAAAATTGCACGCAGCGTTAGGCTTCTCGATATCCGAAGCAGTTTATCTGTGTTTCTTCTTTCTTGCGGTGTTATACGAACGTATTTTTATCGTTACAAATATTTGTTGACGTTATTGTAAGCATAAATTTATATAATATAAGGATTTCTATGGTGAAAAATTTTATGATTTTTAGTGAATGATTTTTTATGATTGATAATAAAAAACACAAAAAGAAAGCAAAAAGAAAAAGCATTTCACTAGAAACTAGAATGCAAGTGATTAGACGATTAGATACTGGTGAACGTCAATCTCAAATCGGTGCTGCATTGAATTTGGCAACTTCAACAATAAGGACCATTCTTAAGAATAAAAAAAAAATACTGCCATTGGCAACTGCAACTACTACAAGCTCTGCAACAATAATTACCCGTTCTAGAAACAATACAACAGAGGAAAGGGAAAAACGACTTTCTATATGTATTGATGACGAAATTGAACGCAATATGTCATTAAGCTAATCTACCTTCTTGATAAAAAGGCAGAAAATTGGAAATACAGAAGAGACTGAATGATTTGAAATGTAAACATACTGACTTAGAATTTTATTTATTTTTATATGTACACTCAGGAACATTGAAAATAGCGACCCAAGAAGAAAGCCTCGGATTGAAATGAAATTTAATACACATAATGACACAGATGAGAAGTTCACTTGATCTCAAAAACAAGACAATTAAACGAATACAGGGTGTGAAACGACACAAATACTGGGCAACTTCAAAAGCGCGTTGGACCACCTCCAGCTGCAATACATTCCGCCACACGGTCCGGCATTGAGTTGATTAGACACCTTATGTTGTCTTGAGACAGATGGGCCCACAAATCTTGAACAGCCAACTCTAAATCATGTAAAGAGTGACACGATGGCATCTGCCGTTTTAGCTAATCTCACACGTGCTCTATAGGGGACAAATCGGGGGAGCGGGAAGGCCATGGAAGAGTCTGAAAATGACGTAGGAAGTCTTGAGCAACTTTTGCTGTATGCGGACGAGCATTATCTTGCTGGAAAATTGCCCCTGGGAGACCATTTAGGAAAGGTTCTACATGGGGTCGAATAATATCATCAACGTAACGTTGGCCCGTTAAGGTTCCAAGCATCACAATTAAAGTGGACCGGCTATCATAGGCTATGACCCTCCAGACCATTACACCAACTGTGCGGGCAGTGTGACGTAGAACAGTGTGGGGGAATTGTGCCGCTCACCAGGGCGCCTCCACACCCGTACACGGTTATCATCTGTCCCCAAAACAAACCGGGATTCATCACTAAACACAACCTTTTGCCAATCTGTGACATTCCACATTGATCTGGCTTGGCACCACTGTAGACGATGTTCCGGTGTTAAAGGGAGTGCACGGAAAGGGCGCTTGGATTTAAGATTTGCTTTTGCAAGGTATCTGGAAATTGTTTGTGGAACAATTGCTACGCCTACGTCTGCTCGTATCGTTGAACGAGTCACTGTGGGGTCCACAAGTGCTTGCCGCACGATCCTTCGATCCTCTCTCCTCGTGGTCTTCCTGGTTGCTCCAGACCCGGTTTTCCGCGCGTGGGTACCTTCTCGTGTCCACTGCTCCCAACAATTTCTAACAGCACACTCCGAACGATCCACCTGGCCAGCAACACGGCACGTCGACCAGCCTGCAGTTTTCATCCCGATGATCAGGCCTCTCTCAAACTCGCTTAACTGTGAGAAATGTCTTCTAGCACGTTTACCTGGCATATTTCGCTTACCAAAGTTTTCCTACAATCGGCGGGTAATCGTCCCGTTTATGAATCTTCGAATTTGCGCTGGCTTATGTAGCACCCTCTTTCTGATTGTAGCGCCACCTCGGCGTGTATGAGCATGTGTATTGGCACAAAACTTGGTTCATTTGCACATCACATTACGCTATACTTATTTGCAAAGTTTAGCGATTGTACTTAGCTTCCTTCTTGGGTCGCTATTTTCAATGTTCCTGAGTGTATATTCGTTAATCATGTTTCTATATTTGTAAGAAATAAATTTTTGTTTCATTGTTATAAAAAACATAATTAAAAATGTTATGGTAAAATACCTGATCAATTTTCTATCCATCTTCCTCTAACTTCATTATTTACATGATGAGATAACCTCGTTTAACGCTGTTTCATATTACGCTCATCTTTGATGGAAAGTATACCCCGCCTTAAGCGGGGTCTTACTGTAATTATGAGCTGATATTAAAACGAAGAGTACTGTGCAACAGGTTGAAAACGGTCATATAAATTTCTTTACCCAAGCTTCCAATATTTCAATCTCGAGATCACTTTTAAATCTCAGTGGATTAATTCCCTTATTATAAACTATATGGAGGAGAAAAGTGATTTACACTCTCATTCACTCACTAACTAACACTTACAAGATTTTAAAACATTTTACTAGAATGTTTCTTTTGTTGAGAAGAGATGAAGTTAATGTATCGGAAAATATTATCGAAACAGTTATAAGGCACTTTTTGATTCTCTTGAAGTTTAAAATAATTGATTATTTTAAGCTCGTTCTTTGTGGGTTTTACAAAAATCGACTCTCAAGGGGTGAGTGAGTGAATATTACTGTTGCATTCTTCATCTACACGAGGGTTTTTGGCGATGAACCTCGTAATTTTGAACCATGGTCAAGTAACGAAGGTGACATCTGAGATGGCACTTCCTCTCCTAACTACCACTCCACACCAAGACTCTCAAGGGGATTGATTGCAGGAGTATTAGAGGCAAAAATTCCGGCTTTTGATCTACAGCGGGTGATCGGTTAACGAACATAATCCGTTCCAAGACTATGTTCGCTATCCGAATTGTTCGTTAACCGATCATCGATTCACCATAGACTTTTATGTGAAATCGATTAATTCGTTCTGGAGACCCTAAAAATTAAATTTTAAAAAATGTATAATTTCTTAGTAAGTTTTTAAAAAATAATACACATACATGTGGAATCGGTTGTGGAGTCGTCATCCAATTGAATCTCTCAACGAAACAAAGCACGCAGTCTTCGCGCGCAGGCGCAGCTGATTCAATGTGAAACAAAAACTTTGACCATTGAGAATAAACCGGAGAAAGAAACGGAGGTGCGCGAGCAGGCGTTCCCGTCGTCACATCATGGAAATCTAATTGTAGAATAGTTACCTTTATTTTAATTAATTTTTGTTAAGTTTAAATAAATCTGAAGAAAGACAAATGTCTTGGTCCCCTTGTTGTTTCCCACAAATTATGGGGGCTCGGCCGGGATTTTGATCAAAGTTTGGAACGCGTGAACAAAGAAGCGTCCGTGGAGGAGACGCGCCGCCATTTTTTGGAAACTTCACTCAACCTGTGTAGAGGTTGAATTTTTCATTCGAACCCAGCGTGAATATTCCGCCTGTGTAGAAGACGGAACTATTGATTTATCACCTACGAAGAGGTGTAATTTTAACAATTTCAAGAACTATTTTTCGTCTAACAATATAACCTGCGAAAAGGTTGTGGGATCTGTGTTCATCTGCGTAGAAGAGAATCAATGTTTTTTTCCTTCAATTATTGGATACATCGTAAGTGCGAGCAACAAGGGAGCTAGAAAAAAAAGGTAGGATCTTTCCATATTTTTTCTAAAATGTATAAAAACGCTCTTAAAGAGGATCTCATAAGAGTTGTTGAGGATCTAGACGGTACTGTGGAGAGTACGGACACCATAGCTAAACTAAAGACTAAAATCGAGAAGAGTAGTACATTTGAAAGTGATGCAGATTTCGTTAAAACTTTAATTAAAAACTGTATAGATGAGAGGGTATCGCGAAACGAAAGAGAGGCAACTTTAGAAAAACAGAAAATTGAGCTCGCAAAACTACAGTTAGCACAGTTAGAAAAAGAAGTCGAACTTCAAACGGCTAAAAATAAAGCATTAAGTTTAAATCCTGCAGCTAAAGTCGAAGAGAAACAGTTCGAAACAAACATAGAAAATATGATCAAAAGCATTAAAACTTTATCTCTTCCTGTTCCCACCAGGTCTGAACATTTTAATCTGTTCCAATCATTAGAACGCGCATTTTTAACCAAGAAAATAAATGACGAATATAAATCTGAAATTTTAATAAATCTTCTGGGCGAAAGAGCTCATAATGTCTTATTGTATATTAAAAAGGAGGAATTAAATGACTATGAAAAACTAAAATCTATAGAACTCAGAGAATTCCAAGTAACCCCTCGCGAGTGTTTAAACTCATTTAAAAATGCTGTAAAATCATCAGGCGAGACATACATCCAATTTGCTGCAAGATTGACGGCAAACTTCCAATATTATTGTTCGTTAAGAAAAGTTAATTCCTTTGAATCTCTGTGTGATCTTTTAATTTCTGATAAATTATTGGAAACTTTAAATAAGGAAATCGCAACTCATATTGGCATTCGAGAAGCGCAAGATTGGTTTAGGCCTATTGATTTAGCTAAAGAGTGCGATATTTATATTTCATCTAGAAGCGGATCACGTAAGGAAACTCCTATTGCTTGTGGATATACCGAAGACCCCTTTAAAAATAGACCACGGAACTATAAACCAAAGATTAAAGATAGCTATCCCCAAAATCTCGAAAGGCAAAATAAAAATTGCTACATATATGCGGTGATTCATCTCATTACGCAAGAGATTGTGAGAAGCGTTTTAAGCCTAAAGAATCTAACGGCCACATCCATAATAGAAAAAACGCGAATAGTTTGAAAGTCAAGAGCGAAAAACAAAAAAGCGATGAGTTCGCACAACAGCTCCAATACGTAAACATTTTTGTAGAAAATCAGCCCGTAACAGTTTTGATTGATTCAGGTTGCCAGATCCCAGTTCTAAATTCCTCACTAATTAGAGTGAACAAACCTTCCGAAGGAATAATAACATTAAGCTCATGTTTTAACGAGACGCGTATGGTAGAAGTAACACCAATAAATATTTCTCTTACTCAGCACTCTCCCAGTTTAAGTGTTCGAACGGCAATATCACTGACCTTGACCGAAGAATTTATTATACATCCCAGTGTATATACTGAAATAAAGAAAATAAGCCACGCAAAGAGCGATGTTTTATTGAATGAAAGTGAATCCTCTTTAGGTGCTTATTCTATTTTTTTTACTGTTGCAAATGTGATAGAAAACTCAAGTTATGATTTGTCACATGTTAAAAGCTTTAATATTAGAAATGATTTGAGTTCTCTAATTAAGAATTATAAACCTAATAAAATTAAGAGTACTAAGTTAAAAATGAGTATTATATTGAAAGATGATAATCCTGTGTGTGTGTATGTCAGAGAGCCAGACGTTTATCTTGTTCTGAGAAATTACAGGTAAACGATCAAATTGATGATTGGTTACAACAGGGTATTATAAGAGAAAGTTGTTCTGATTATTGTTCACCTATAGTATTGTGTAAGAAAGTCAATGGTGCTATGAAAACGAGTTCCGTGGGCTCCAACTCCCGGTCGCCCACCCCTTCATCTATGGAAGGTAAACATAGTCGGTTCGCGATGCTCGGGAGGCTCTTCAAGCCCTGGCAGTGGAAACGGAAGAAAAAGAGCGATCGTTTTGAACAGACGTCCAGAACTCTAGAGAGGAAAATATCGATGCGTTCAACCAAAGAGCTTATTAAAAGGGCGTTCGTATGCCTGATGGAACTGATAAAGACCAAGATAACAAAATAAATGATTCCGTTCATCAGAACAACATTCCGCAAATCAAAGGGTTTGGGCCCGAGAGTGGCATGTCAGAAACTGAGAAGCAGCGTAACTCTCCGTCGGTAACGTACACGTCGTCCTCTGTTTTAGAAACCTACATCACCGTTGTGGTTACCAACTCTGGCTTTCCTACCGTACTATCATCATCTCAGAATCATGCCATGCCTGTGATACACAATGTTTCCCTGTTGAACCTTCCGGATGTCGAAGAGGTGCCTTCACATGATGGGGAAATTGTTCTCTCTGTTCTTCCAGAACCTCCAATATCGTTGAATGATATTGGGCCAATACTACATCCACAGCAGCAGACCACATGAAGATGTGGGGAGAAACTGTCTAGTTCAGCAAAATTATGCTATGTTAAATCTTTGTGTATTTGTTGTATAGTCCTTGTCTGTTCCGTCTTTTTTGTATGTTTCAGATTCTCCTCTGGTCTCCAAAAAAAAAAAAAAAAAAAAAAAGGGAAATAAGTACCGCTGCGGACAGTGTACGGTGGTCAGGCTGGCCGTTGTGGAATCGGTTGTGGAGTCGTCATCCAATTGAATCTCTCAACGAAACAAAGCACGCAGTCTTCGCGCACAGGCGCAGCTGATTCAATGTGAAACAAAAACTTTGACCATTGAGAATAAACCGGAGAAAGAAACGGAGGTGCGAGAGCAGGCATTCCCGTCGTCACATCATGGAAATCTAATTGTAGAATAGCTACCTTTATTTTAATTAATTTTTGCTAAGTTTAAATAAATCTGAAGAAAGACAAATGTCTTGGACCCCTTGTTGTCTCCCACATACATATATAGTCTTGCATATTAATCAGTCCTTATAATTTTTTGCTTATAGGACGTTGAAGAACATGTCCAATGTCGATTGATTTTCTCTCTTTTTCAGGATTTTCCGGAAGTAATTAATAGCATTGTTGTTGTAAAGATCCCCAACCCTACTGACATCAGCTTGGTTTGGGTGCCATTCTAAGACCACTGCTCTGACAGCATCCCACTTTTCCAAAAGATCTTTAATGGCAGATGTCGGCTTTGGTCCTCTTTCGTGTTCCTCTTCTTCAGAAGGAGACACATTTCGTTGTGTTTCTTGGTGTTCTTCATTCAAAATTTCTTGGAGTTCTTCTGTCGTCAGTTCATCTTCATGTCCCATTATGAGCTCTTCTATGTCATCCTCGTTCACCTCCAATTCCAGATCTCTAGCAGTTGTCAAAATTTCATCCATAATTTCAGGGGTGTCTCTATGATCACCTCCGAATATGTGTTCGTTGTCCAAACACAAAAAATCTTTCTTGAAAGTGTTAGTTATCCGAACACAAAAATCTTTCGTGAAAGTGTTCGTTAACCGATCACCCACTGTATTTGTCACACAAACCGGGGAATTGGCAAGCATTTTTTTTTTTTGTGATCCTTTTAGAACCTTTTTTTTTGTAGAAATCGACTCTCAGGGGGCACAATTAATTGGGAAGTATTTTTGATCAAAATTCCGACTTTGTAATTATAAGACCTACACTTTTTAAATTCGGCAATTGATTGATTGATTGAATATTAACGTCGCACTGTTCAGCTACACGAGGGCTTTTGGCGACGGACCACGTAATTTTGAACCATGGTCAAGTGACGTGGACGACACCTGAGCTGGCACCCCCTCTCCTAACTACCACATCACACCAACGGGAGGACGTTTCAGCTCTCGACAGATTTAACGTGCATCGCTGCCCTACACGGCGGGTCTTTAGTGGTACTGGGCTCGAACCCGTGACAAAGCAAGCCACGGTCCGATACCTATACCACTCGGCTACCGCGACCACTTTTAAATTCGGCAATCATGGTTTTAGATCTGCATGGGTTGTGCTTTCCAAGGGGTGGGAAAGCGGGGGTGGTCAGAGATTTAAAAGATAAAAATATTTCCGTTTTAGAAATTCTAGTCCTGTCCTCTTTAAGATCAAGGGTAAACCAGGGTTATAAGAATGTTTCTGTATTTAAAACCAAAGCTTAATCCTTGAATTTAGATATCAATGTCACAAAAACCGACATATCATACATTCCGAAATCCGGAGTGCAGTGGGTTGGCACGGCTAGTCTTTACGTGTAATTGCTTCTAGATTATCCAGAACGAAAGGGAAATATCGGATAAATAAAACCTCGGTTAAACCTCAATGTATTGAAATCAAAAGAGTAAATGCAATATTTTACAAAAGTTCTTTTTTAATGTATAAATACTTGAAATGATACAGTAAACCCGCCTGCTTCTTTTCCAACTGTCTTTCATCAAAAATTTTCAGGATCAACTTTTCCGCGAAGTTGCTGTCTGCCTCTAGTCTCACGAAATCGATGTATGTTGCAGAACTGTGATTCTCACTCCGTTTTGGTAGGATGCCTTTTCATTTTGCATTATCCCGATTAAGCATTTCACGATTTCATCATCGTTTAATATTTCACATCCGGTTTTAAGTTATTTTCCTCATTTAACCATTCACGCAGTACTTCCTCTTCAGCATCTACACATCCATCACTGTCTTGTAAAGTGTCTAAGATTTGTATGCAGTTTCACAAGAGTTCACTGTTCATCCAAATTAAGAAGTTCCTCAAAACTTTTTTGATAATATTTTCCATCACATTTCTTTTTAAAGTTGACAACCTTATTGATTTACACGCGAAAGTCATATCATAAATAGTATGGAACTCTGCCTGTTTTTCACCAGAAATGAGCCCGTAGATAAGTAGCAGTTTGCTAAACTTATTTAAAAATAGAAAATTTTTTATTACTATTTGATTACCCGATACTATTTGATCCACGGACCGGGGGTTGGAGACCACTGTTTTAGAATGTCGACTCAATCACTGACTCATCATTATGTACTCGGAAGTACTAGAGCTATGGACTTAAAATGTGGAAAGCATGTTGTTTTTCTAAAGTAGAGATTCGCCAAGAATTTTGCGAAAATCGACTCCCTTATAGGAGACGAAAATTCTCATTTTTGTACTATTAAATGTACAGATTTAAAATTTAGTATGCATGTTTCTTTTGTTGAGGAGACATCCGCTTAGAACGTGTTTTATGGAAATTGATTCCGAAGAGAGGTTGCAGAGGATTACGGATGCATAAAAGACAAAGAAAAATTTTGGTTTCTGAGTTATTCGACATACAAATTTGAAATTTGACAAACTTGTTTTGTTCAATAGAGATCTGCTAAGAACGAATTTTGCGGAAGCTGATTTCCGGGGAATTGGGGGAAGGGAATTGTAAGGATATAGTATAAAGAAAAGTCCATTTTAGAAGTTTTAGACCTTTAAACTTTAAATTTGGCTACTGAGGAAAGGTAAGCATAAATATGCTTCTGATTTAGAAATTCCTGTGCTTTTTAAACTAAGAGGCTAGGACTATAAGAATATTTTTCAATAAAATCGGAAGCTTAATCCCTTAATTGGTCTACCCGTACACCGTATGGGCTACCGAATGCAGACTAACCGGTTTGCCCGTACGCTGTACGGACACTGATATTTTCTTCTTTCTATCTCCGATTTGCATTACCATTAATAATCTCTCTATAAGGATTGTGAGATTATTAATGGTAATGTTTTTAAGATATGCATTTCGCCCATGGTACTGAAATACTTCTTATCCGGAATTTTCTTTTTGGTGAAGGCGGGAATTTTTCATTAAAGGCAGGAATTTAGATTCTTGCAAATATTCGATAACGAGCAGGGATTGGCAAGGCAATGTGTAATTTGTTTCTTGAGAAGGAATTAAAATGGAAAAATTATCTAAAAAGCCGATATTATCTCTATCCCCATTGGAATCTAAAACTTAGTATTACACCAGGCTTTTTTTAATTGTGAGTGCATATATATATGCACACACACAAAATCCTCAACCATTTAAAAACAGGTACGAAAACATGAAATTTTTTTGTAAGTATCAGGGAAATTCTTTTATATATATATATATATATATATATATATATATATATATATATATATATATATATATTTATAGTTTTTTATATATATATATATAAGATATATGAAACGTTCATAGCATGCAGAGTGTACTTATAAAAAGCAAATATTTAAAGTTTTTTACGTTCCACAACTAATTAAAATAAAATTCTTCTACTTTCACTTTCTGTTAAGCATTGTGTTTAGTTATATGCCCAAAGACATGTCTTTTTTTGGAACATTTTGGACAAAAAAATAAGTCCACTTAAGGGGTTAATGCTCTCTCTAGACTTAAGATAATCATAAAATATCCAGTGAATACTATCAACATCATGACATATCCAGTGAATACTATCGACGTCGTGAAATATCCAGTGAATACTATCGACATCATGAAATATCCAGTGAATACTATCGACATCATGAAATATCCAGTGAAAACTATCGACATCATGAAATATCCAGTGAAAAACTATCGACATCATGAAATATCCAGTGAAAACTATCGACATCATGAAATATCCAATGAATACTATCGATATCATGAAATACCCAGTGAATACTATCGACACCATGAAATACCCAGTGAATACTATCGACATCATGAAATATCCAGTGAATACTATCGACGTCATGAAATATCCAGTGAATACTATCAACATCATGAAATACCCAGTGAAGCGGAAATGCAACGGATAGTATTAATGTAAATATATTCACACAGTTAAATTTTAGCGTACAAATATCTCTCCAGGAAGAACACCTTAAAATATTCCTAATGCAAAGAAGGAAAAGAAAGTTTACCTCTCGTATAAAAGACATTGGCAAAACTCTTCCACCACATCTGTTATGCGAATTTTCGATACAAATGAGTCCAGTTGAAGGTTCGTGAATATTTGGAAACTTAGGTCTTATTTTTTCCTTTAAAACTTCCAAGTCAAAAGTTCCATCCTCAAGTGTTGGGATGCTACTCACATGGACACTAGCCAACTAAAAGGATTGGACAATATGAGTATTATTAACCGAAATTAATTTTATCATACAAATTAGAACACAACTCGATGTACCTGGGAAATCCCTCCTTGTTCGTACATAAACATATGAGACTCGTCCCCGATAATAATTTCTTGTCCTCTTGTCCAACAATGGGCCATGACTGAAAATAAATACGATGTACATTTAAAGTACTATTTTAACGTTAAATAATTATTTGTGTGAAAGTAAAAAATATTGGAATTGCATTTAGAAAGCAATATTTTTGTGACAGTTATATTCTGTTATTACATAACATCAAAAGCTGTATTTTTAGTTAAGTTGTAATGAACAATTATCATTTACTGATGTTTGAAAAATTTTAATGCGATAGTAATTTTTTCTAATTTATTTCGGGCCGTGGGTAGCCCTAGTGGGTAGCCTCCTCCAGACCGGAAGGCATGGGTTCGCTGCCACCAAATACCCTCCGAGTACACACGGAGTACGTGCTCGTTAAATCAGTGGGTCCGTAGTCTTGTGGGATGAGTCACGAGCGCAGGGGTCTGGAGAATATTTCCCTCCCCTTCAGTTCCATGCATAAATTGTGGAGGTGGAGGTAGGTGGTGTCGCGATCTATCGTCCCTTCGGGGAATTTCGCCGAGCTAAATCGTACTGTCACCTGTATGGTGTTCAAGGCCAACGATGATGGTTGGACCAATAATTCTGACTTATAAACCAATGTAAGACCACTAAATTCTCTAGACTGTGGCAACTGTATTTACTAATTCATATTTCTCATATTATAACTTTCCAATTTTTCATTTTTTAAAATTGAAAAAAAATCATTTATCATTTGTTGTATTGTTTTGAAGAGTATGACGCATAAATTTTTTATCATAAAATATATGAGAAGCACGTTTTGACTTAGAGAAGATCCCTTTTTTATTTCCTTCTCCTTTCAAAAAGCTTAGAAAGTCACAGGAAAAATTTTAAGATTCGAAATAAAATATTTGGAAATAAAAGCTATCAACGATAATGGGAAATTTTTTTAGAAGTTAATTAACTACGTCAATCACTTTAACCCTTTATCGACCGCATTATGATTTACTGTTGTTTTTTTCACGCAATATTTTTTTGGAACACTACATTGAAAATTAAGGGATATACATACACAAAATACTCAACTTTGGAAAATTTAATCCATTGCAGTTAATTAATTAATTAAAGATATTCAACTGTAAAATTATATATAATTATATACAATGTTCACTTAAAGCAAAGAGTCAAATCGTTTTCTAAAGTTTTCATTAACTTACATAAGAAATAAGACACTTAAATTTTGACATTAACTATTTTTTCGGGTCAAAAAGGATAATCTTCGTATTCCGGTGAAAACGCCTTTAGCTGAAAACGCACTTTCAGCTCTAAAACTATTCGCCTTCCCCGCTAAAATACTCATCATAGAACCCGTGCGGCCATATATCTTGGAAGAGTGGATTTCAAAAAATATTCCTGCTAAGTATCGTCAGAATATTCGTAGAAATGGTTATTCTATGTAATTTGAAAGTGAGTGGTACTTATAAGTACCGTTGGTAGAGAAAAAGGGTTAATAAATAAATCCATTAACACAGCACAATTGAATTCCATTGAAGCACCAAAAGTGATATTGATGCTGTGCTAGTACAATAAAAATGAGAAAAGTTATTAAGGGGGTGAGAAATTTGTTTTCAGTGATTGTACAATTATCATGATATTCATCATAAAATACAAATTAAACTTTTCTGGATGTTATATAATGTGCACGTCATAGAATAAAATGAAACGAAACAAAAAGAGGAGAAAAAGGAAAATGAAAAGATAAAGGGTTTTCTTTACCAGCTGTGAGATTTCCCATGGTTCCAGACGGTACGAAAAGAGCAGCCTCTTTTCCTAGAAATTTTGCAATTCTTTCTTGCAATTCTGGAATGTAGAAAATTGTGAATTAAGTTTCAAATAGCAAAACAGGACTTTTCTTAAATGTTGTAATTTGAATTGATCTAAGCAGTGTTTTTTCCATAAACGATTCCTGTGTTATTTCTATATGCACTTCTGGCCATTAAATTTGCAACATCATGAAGGAAAGCAAATACAAAAGAAGATATTTGTTGCATGTAAACAGAATGGCATGAAGATAAAATGATTAAATTTGCAAGTATGTAGGGGGTTTACATTGGTACGAAATTAGTTGAAACAGTTTTCACCCCTGGCAGCTAAAACGGTCCTTACTCTGTTAGGCATGGAGTCGAACTGGGCTTGGATGAAAGAAATGGCTAACTCGTTCTGTGCTGCTTGAAATCTATGCCACACTTCATCAATCGAAAAATCTGGAAAGGGGTAGTGGGCTAGTCTCTCAGCAACCTAAGACCAAATGCTTTCAATGGGTGACAGATCTGTAGACCGTTCAAGCCAGGAGACAATCGAATACCCTGTGCATCGATGATGGTCAGAACATGACGTGCAACATGTGGTCGTGTATTATCTTGTTGGTAGAGGACGTTTGGCAGGCCTCGACGATAGGGCATAACCATTGGACGTAAGATATCATAAATGTGCTGATTTACGTTCAAACTACCGTCAATACCAATTAGAGATGTGCATGCCGTTTACCCAATGATTATCCAAACCAACACCAAGCACACGGACCCTATGCCGATATCGAATGCGGGCGGTTCTTCCTCCAGACACGTATACGACCATCAGAATACTATATACAGAACCGGAACTCGTCTGAAAAGACGACATAGTGCCATTTCCGAATCCAGCTTTGTCTACGGTGCACCAGAGTCGCAGTCTTTCTCAATGTTGCATTGTCAAAGGAAGCCGTAGTTATGGCCATCGTGCTGACAGTCCACGCTGCTGTAAACGTCGTCATACCGTACTAGTAGACACTGGGCGTGCTGTAAACGTCGTCACACCGTACTAGTGGACACTGGGTGTGCTGTAAACGTCGTCACACCGTACTAGTGGACACTGGGAGTGCTGTAAACGTCGTCACACCGTACTAGTGGACACTGGGCGTGCTGTAAACGTCGTCACACCGTACTAGGGGGCACTGGGCGTGCTGTAAACGTCGTCACGCCGTACTAGGGGGCACTGGGCGTGCTGTAAACAGGCTCATTTCTTGACTTGTACGGGTTTTTGCATGGGCAACCTAACAATATGTCTGTACTCTCAGGTGTTATTCATGGGAGGGTATGGAGATCCTGCATGCAATTTAGTATAACCCTCAGCAACCCATTGATTCCATATTCGCATAACAGTGGCTTGATTTTGATCGGTAGGATGGGCGATATCGCGGAACGATATAATTCACACTCTCTATACGAAACGATTATGCCTTTATTGAATTTCTACACTTGTTGGCAAGCATTTCTTATCATTATTCGAATCATAAAACGATATTCTTAGCAAACTTGGACTTTACAAAGCGATTTTCGAATGAGAAATGCACTACAAAACTATCCTTTTATGCAGTGTTTCAGATGTCGTTTCTCCTTCTTGCGTCGTCTCAACGCGAAGAAATACTAATCTTTTGCATATCTTAACCTCTACTTTCTTTTATGTGATCTTGAGACGTTCGTTGAATCACTCCTTCGTAGTGTTACAATTTTAATGACCCGAAATGTATATTACTCATTATACTTAGGGGATAATAGCTCTTTCGTTGCTCCATATCCTACAAAACCCTGTAAAATACTGTAAACACTGGCATTGTATAAATAATATTTCAAAAATAGAATTTACAATAACAACTACAAGCAGACTTGATAAGTGCACTACACTCTCTCTTCTCTCTCACCGAAAAAAATTATTAAAACCACTTTTTTTTTCTTGCTTGTCCTAAATAAAAAAAAATGTTCCTGATTGCTACCGTTTCATGTGTATATATATATATATATATATATATATATATATATATATATATATATATATATATATATATATATACACACACTGCTGGACAATTGCTAAGGATGGATCACAAATTGCTATGTAGCATAACATTAAGCCAGACATGAGGCCTAGTAGGATAAAATATAGTTGCCACACTGTTCACACATTAGAATAAAAAATATTTATTGTTCTGTAAAGTACAAAAGCTGTGAAACATCTGAAAGAAAAAAAATGTTCATTTGATCTGCGTACGGAGAAATGGAACAATGCATCTAAAAGTCAGCAGGCACCTCAAAGAAAGGTATCAGTACGGGATATGTCCACCGTGGAGTGTGATGCAACATTCCACACGTCGTACCATACTTTGCACAACATTATCCAGCAGCTGTTGAGGCAATTTATCCCATTCCTCTGTGAGTGCACGGATGAGGGTGTTCTTGTTTGTCGGAGGATAGTTTCGACCAGCAACTTGCCTCCTCAAAGCATCCCATACATTTTCAATGGGGTTTAGATCTGGAGAACGCGCTGGCCATACGAGACTCTAAATACCCTCGCTGTCTAGACAATCCTGAACAGCGAGTGTTCGATGACACGTTGCGTTGTCGTCCATAAAAACAAATTTATCACCTACAGCACCACGGAAAAGACGAACATGAGGAAGTAGAACTTCATCAATGTATCGTTGGCCCGTCATAGTCCCATTCGCAACCACATGTAGGCACGTGCGGCCATTGATCATGATGCCGGCCCACACCATGATACTGCATGTCGGATATCGGTCCTTTTCCTGGATATTTTCTGGACGATAAGCAGTACCACTTTCAAGCCAGATCAGTTGGCGTCTACAATCCGATGACAGACTGAACCTACTCTCATCTGAGAATAGTACGCATGCCCCGTCCTGTTCAGTCCAATTGTGATGCTCACGACACCATTGCAAACGGGCAGTACGGTGCTGTCTGGTCAATGGGACACACACAACAGGTCTGCGTGCGTATAGTCCTCCTCGCCTAAAACGTCTGGCAACAGTTTTTCGAGAGATCTGCTTTCCTGAGGCAGCAAGAAACTGATTTGCCACCTGCTGAGCTGTGGTGCGCCTGTTCCTTTTTGCTGATAGGACGATATATCTGTCTTCTGCAGGCGTCGTACTTCTAACACGACCTCCCCCGTGCCGTCTACTACACATTCCAATAGTTTTAAATGACTTCCACAGCCGTGAAACAACGCTGTGAGCGATGTCGAACTCCCTGGCAACATCTGTTATTTTTCGCCCTTCTTCGATCTTTCCAATAATTCAGCCACGCATAAAATCATCTTTGTGATTTCGGGAAGACATGCCAAAAATTTAAGTTCGTCTATTAAATCTTTCCTGTAAAACTTTGACTTGAAACAACAACTGTCCACACGCGTCAAAACCTTTAAAGCTCTTATGAATGCTATCACGTGATGAACAGACGTGGAAAAAAAATTTGCATACTCATACTTCTTCTTACTAATATTCCGCACTTATTCTAATTTTCCACATTTTGCTTCCTTTCATTTTGTGGTTGCTATGGATGATAGTGTTATCCGTCCTTAGCAATTGTCCAGCAGTGTATATATATATATATATATATATATATATATATATATATATATATATATATCATTATTTTGAAGACAGAATCAGATTAAAAGTTAGAAAAAGGGATGATCTTTATTCAATTATTTATACATCTGTTCTGACACTGAGAGCAGGGAGGAAAAAAGCACGCCATGGTGGTGGTTTCAAGTGGATAACACTTGAAAAACATGTGTTAAGTATCGCGGATTTGAAGAGGGTATTTGAAAGTTAATGCTGACATATGTTGACTATTAAATCTAACGATCAGGAATTAGACATGTTTATTGGCTAGGCATATGTTCGGAAGAAATAAATGGGTGATTAGTTTGATACTTGAAGATGTGAACTGAGAAACATGAGTCAAGTGTTAGATAGGGAATTTAATTTTTAATCTAATTTAATTATCTTTACATATACCGGGTGTCCATAATTAAACGATACTACTTCAAAATTGTGTACAGACGAAACTATTGTTCAGAAAGTTGTAAAATTCTGTGTACGACATAAAGAAGGGATGGGAATTTGTTTGAGCGAATAAAAAAAATTAGTTCAAAATTTCACCACATTTATTACCGGTTTTCTATTTGTATTTTATCGCTTTTTTATCCACAGGACACGGTAACACAAAAACTGATACTCATTAAAAACACAATCTCTAAAATGAACTGCAAACGTTTTTTCGACGTCACACAGCAACTGTTATAAAAGCAATAAACTTCCATGGGAGATTAGTTTATTTTCAGTGTGTTCGGTATTGCTAATCAGAATATCATTACGTTTACCAGATCGAGCGTTGTTAGTAAAGTTATTCTATCAAAACGATAATTCCGCAATAGTTGCTCTACGGAAATTTCGGACTTTAAAGGGGATGCGAAAAGGTCCATTGATAGCTATAAATCTTCAATTAATGGTAACCAAATTTGAAGAAACAGGATCGTTGAATGTTCGTTCTAGAAGAGGAAGAAAAGCTGTTTCTGCGGAAGCAATAGAGAAAGTTGCACTTCAGGTGGAAGAGGACAAAGCATCCAACGTGCAGGCTAGTACAAGTGTTCGGCTTGTAGCAGAAGCATTGGATCTGCCTCGTTCAACTGTCCAAAAGATCATGCGAAACATTCTCCGTTACTATCCATACAAGCTTCAACTTGTGCAGGAATTGCTTCCACATGATTTCGAGACTCGACATCTGTTCTCACTGCAGTTTCTTGCTCGTTTGAAAGTTGATCCAGAATGGCCTTGGACAGACGAAGCACACTTTCATTTGGACGGTTCAGTGAATACTCACAACTGTCAAATTTGGGAATCAGACAATCCACATTCCACCTTACAAGTTCCGCTACACTCACCAAAAGTAACGGTGTGTTGTGGGTTTTCCGCGTCTTTTATTCTTGGCCCGTATTTTTTCAAGGAATTAGGTGCTGGAGGTCCAGTAACATGTTCTATCACTGGACAGAAAATATGCATCGTTATTACGGAATAAAATTATTCCGGATCTGCAAGCACGTCCGTACCTTTCACGCATAATTTTTATGCAAGATAGAGCCCCTCCACATATTACACGTTGTGTTAAGGACGTTCTTAAACATTACTTCACAGAAGAACGAGTGATCTGCCGCCAATTTCTTCATCTGAGGCCTCCCCGATCACCTGACCTCAATCCATGTGATTTTTGGCTTTGGGGCCATTTAAGACAGCTGGTAAGTTGTGATCAACCAAGAACTTTACCTGATCTCAAAGACAGTATTTCACGACATGTTCTTAACATGTCCCAGAACCCACTGCGGTCAACGGTGGAACATGCTATCTTACGATTTCAAATAGTAGCTGAAAATGATGGTCATCATGTTGAGCCTTTACTGTTGTAACAAAATTTGTAATCTGTTATAAATGTATGCTAAGTGTTAATGTATCCTAAATATGATCTCCATTAAAACGCCCTCTAGTGGCGAAATTTTGAACTAATTTATTATTTGCTCAAACAAATTTCCGTCTGTTCTTTATGTCGTACGCAGAATTTTACAACTTTCTGAACAATAGTTTCGTCTGTACACAATTTTGAAGTAGTATCGTTTAATTATGGACACCCGGTATATATATATATATATAATTATTCTTCCAAATATATTTATTTATTTTCCCTTTATAGGAACTTAAAATTCAATTTTAGAAGTATTTATTTTTTAAATTTTGGAATGAATTCAGATTGACATTAACTCAATAATTTCTTTCCATGGTTTTTTAAAAAAATTTTTATGTATGTATGATTTGTTCTAACTAAATTTAGAATCAATGATTGCTCATTCGCGAATGGAAGAGGACTAAATTCATCAATGAATCACCAGTTTAATTTTCGAGGACCTTCAATTTAGTGTTAGTTTGGAAAATGATTTTAACATCATCAAACTGATAAAAGGCAATCTATAATTCCACCATGATTTAAAGATTTGCTAAGCTGGGTACCAATAGCTGTACAAATAATTTACGATACCAAAAGAATAAGTAATCATATGAATATAAATAAATAACGTATTTTCTGATAAAAAAAAAAATTCTTTCAGCTTATTATTTTCGGTGAGTAATTCATATTTTAAAACATTTCTTTGAATTTTTTTCGGATGAAAATCTTCATTTGATTTAAGAACAACGGAAGTGGGGTAGATTTTTTGAGTGAGGACAGTGAATTCGATTCATCTCGTCATAAACGAATGCGATTATCATCAACAAGTAATGACGAAAAATCAATCTGTTTTATTTCTAGTTGTTTTAATTTGAAGACTTACCCTTCCCTGAAGTAATATTATACGTTCCTAAATTTATTTTAGTTATTAATTGAAATATGAGTTATTTTAATATTAGCGTGAAGTGATATGGATATATGAATGTATTAATTTTTCATGGTTGTTTTAGACGGCCTTTTGAATTAAATAATTTTTTTGTTTCATTTTATGAGGTTTTTGGAAAATGTCTACACGTTCTTTTCACTATACAAATCGTACTTTTTTTTCACATTTTTTCGAGGAATATGTCTATTGCAGCGTTTCTCAAACTGTGGGGCGTGTCCCCTAGGGGGCGAGATAATCTCACCAGGGGGCGCGAGCAAATCGAAAAACCGAAAAAAAAAGATTTAAAAAAAGTATTAATTTTCTAAAAGGAATTACACACAAAACGAAATACATTCTGAAATAATAAAAAATACACATTTATAGGGATATAATATACTTATAAATGTATCTGTGCTTATGACTTTTAATGTACTGCACACACAATACATTTGATAATTAATTAATCAATACTAAGTTAAGAAGAAATTTAATAATTACTAGTGACTCCCATGGGCTTATCATATACAACAAAGTTATGTACAAAATTTAATACTTATCTTGATAATTTGCACAGTTTATAATTAAAAACGTATTGTGTAGCTTTAGTGTCAAAGAATATTGTTATTGAATTCATTATATACATTATTACTATATGGAAGGGGGCACCATGAAAATTATGATTGAAAATTGGGTCGTAAACATTGAAAGTTTTAGAAGCACTGGTCTATTGTGTAAAAAAAGGTTAGATGTAGTTCTTATTTGAAGAATCGCTGGCTCTAAACTATTTTTGGTTATAGTATTGGGGAAACTATTACAAATTTTTTTAATCAAATTGCTCACATGCTCAGTTTTACGTGAGTACTAATGTGTGAATAAAAAAATGGTAAAAATTAGATATTATTATCTGTCCTAGGACTGAAAATGAACATCCAACGAGAACTAATTCCTCAAGTGTGTAGTTCTAATGCGATATGTAAACTCATCAAAATCATATTGACTGAGATAAATTTGCATAAAATTTGTATAAATCTTACAGCACCTAGAAAATGGATAGATTAATAATTATATGTATATTATTTCTATTACTTTAATTAAATTAATGTTATTGAATAATTTTCTTAAAAAATGCGTTATTATTCGCACCTTAAGAATTTTTTTATCTATCTGAACAACTCTTTATTTTGATCTAACTATAAGCAGTTCTACAAACGCTGTATTAAATACTATTTAAGTCATCCCTGCCCCCTAGTACATGAGTAAATAAGATAAGTTCAAAGTAAAAACCATTTAGTGTTGTTTTCGCCATATGTACGAGAACATAAGCTTAACCTGAGCACATTTACGGACAGAAAAAGTGCCTCGATTTTTATTAAAATTTGTGACATTGTATAATTCATGCATTTATTTATTATGTAGTGTTTTAAAAATTTCAAAATATTTCATAAATAATTAGTTTTCCTTTTATCATGTAAAGGGAGAGTTCATGTAGCATTACGTATAGGAGAAAAATGCGTGATACATTTTGTAAAAGAAAAAAAAATGCGTCAACTCGGATAAAAATGAAGAAAATGATAAAACAAATGATTCTCTGCAGTATAGGGAAGCCAGGATATAAAACTAATGTTTGAGTATTTTTATATCTGAAAAAATATTCCGAATTTGGGTCCTATTCGTTAACATTAGCCGAAGACAGCCTTAAGAAAACTATGAGACGTTATTAAGGCTGTTTTCGGTTAATGTTAAAGAACAGGACTCGAATTCGGAAAATTTTTTCAGATATAAAAGAAATGGAAAAATTAAAATGATATTCTGGCTTCACTATCCTTTAGAGAGCAGCATTTTTTACCATCCTTCCCATTTTTAACTGAGTTGATTCATTTTTTCTGGTATAAAATGTGTTTCGTATTTTTTATCCTATATCGTAATGTTAAATGGGCTTTACCTTCATGTATTAAGACAAAAAAAAATATGCACGGAATATTTTGAAATTTTTAAAAATACTACATTGTTAACAGAGGTACGAGTTATAATGCTGCAAATTTCCATGGAATTTGGGTCATTTTTCTGTCTGAAAATGTGCTTAATTATCCAAGGTGCCTCATAGCTATATATCTCAACTAAAATTTACTCACCATTCACTGTGGGGTCCTCGCTGTAGACATCATCCCCCACTACAGCCTCTGCCATGGCCTTTCTCATGGCGGCCGTTGGTTTGGTTACGGTATCACTACGGAGGTCGACTTCTCGCACCATCTTCAACAGATTTCTTGAATTGGACTGAGCGCGGATAGTTGTCTCTCTTGCGCGTTCCTTTCTTTTTTATCTCCCCAATCTGCGAGTGATAAGGCGTCAGTCAGTCTGCGTCGCGTCAGTTTGCTTACACGTAATACGAGAACGTGTCAACCTTCTAATTGGAAGATTGATTTTTTATGTTTTTAAGAGATTGTTCATTTATCAATTTAGCCTGTTAAGTGTTAACTCACGTGAAGAAAGAAATGAACTTGTCAGTACGAGAAAGCTGAGCAGCATACCAAAGCTGTTGACTCCACCAGGACAGTTCAAGGGCTTTTATGATGCCGCGATCTTCCATATCTTTTGGATTTTGGTAATTTCCTTACAGCAATCACACGCTAAGCTTTGAAATTATTATAAACCAAGTGAAACTAATTTAGGCTTGCGAGAGCTGCAGATAATTACTTATTTTTTAGAAGTGTGGACATATTTAAAAAGAAATAATTAAGAAAGGATAAAAACTACCATAAAATTATTAATTTCTAAAGGACATTTTTTTGTGTGTGATTATTTTCCTCTATGCTACTTCGAAAGAATTCTTTCCATTAATTATTTTATAAAACTGATTCTAGGTAAATATTTATAATTCTGGATTTGACACAAGAAATTTATTTTATTTTATTTTATTTATTTATTTATTTTGAATAAAATACTTGAACTGATTTTTTATAATAAAATAGTTTCGATTTAAACCTACTTATTTTTTGTAACATTTGAACATATTAATTTCACAGAAATTTTTACTTTAAATCTTAATCAATCGTTGGCAGATTTTGTGATCTGTTATTAATAATGTAGCTATGCATAATTATAACTATGCACAGGTGAATTTTTTTTAAATTTCTTACGAAATTTTTATTGAAGTGTTCTTAATTTTTATTACATGTAAAGTATCACTATGTGAATTTGGTATTTTCGCTTTCTGATAATTTTTTTGAAAAATATTCAGATGCATAAAAATTAACTCTTTTCTAATAAATAATTATTGAAACATTTTTATGTTGCGGAAAATACAGACTATTTTAAGAAATAAATCTTTTATTTGTGAATTTTTTTTTTAATTTAAAGTGTATGGACGCGTAATTTTTAGTGCGATTTTGTGTACGATGACTAAGTAAAGAGGAAAAAACTGTTACAATTGTATCAGGAATGAAGGTTTTATTACTATTATATTTCTAATTATTTTCTAATATTAAAATCATTTTCAGTTAATATATATATAAGAACCATATAAAAATATTTTTGTACCACAAAATCAAAAGAGTTCTTGAAGATGAAAAATATTTCACTGATCTAAAATTTACTAAAAGAATTTCAAAATATGAAACATACCCAGTAAGCAATAATTGCTACTGATAAAACAAAAAATCATTGAACTGAATTTGTGATAAATATACAAGAGTTTACCCATATTTTCAAGCGATTATATTACTCTCATGGCTCTTCCATAAAAGAATTTTATACCATAAAATATTAAAATAGTAATAAATGTAAGTGATTATGAAATTTAATACAATTATATACAGCTTATTGACGCATTAATAACATCTGAAATCAATTTTATATAACATCTTAACCCTTTCGTGGGCCATTTATTTCTCTTTTGAATTTCTAGCAGTTTTTTTATGCTTTATTAGCAATTAAACAATGTCATTTAAAGAAATATATTTTATTTTGTCGAATTTCACGTTTACGTTTACATTTTAGGTGGGTGGGAAGAATACTTCCCGAGGAACCATTCACCGTCATAAAGAAAATTAAATTTAATGGTGATTATTTGCCATGAAAAGATGATAAGCATGTGGCAGTCACATTCTGCACACATGTAGCGGGTCCTCTTTTCCTGTCCCTTTCTGGTACATTTCCTACATCATCTATAGTTGGAAAACATCTTTGGCATATGATTTCCTACACTGACTAAGCTCACATCATTCGGAACTATCCACTTCTTTGCTTGGAAGCTATCAGAACGTTCTTTCCTTTTTCTTGATGAATATCCGTCTATTAGCTGACAAGCTATTGCTATACGGAATGCTATCTAATATAAACTACTGTTTCTTTTGTTCACTTGCCCCAGTATGAAACTATATGATGGCAAGGTCAATAAAAAAATAAAAGGTACGATGCTCTCATTTTGCAGATCTTTTTTTTCTTTGATCGAAGCAATCAACCCCCCTCCCATGATATTGTTATGTACAACAAGAGTTTTTGGACAAGCTACTTATTCTATAGTACCATCTTTTTTTATCTGATTTACAGATGTTAAAATTACTGGATCATATACAGTGGCTCAAAACTGAAGCGGGAATTAGTCTTTCCAACGTTAAAATAGCAAGGTCAATATTTTATAATGGGAGTTGCGCTTCTCACAACCGCATTTTCTAAGATCGTGTAAATGGGAAGTAATCTTCCCAAGGTCCACGAAAGGGTTAAAGTAGTTTGCATTTTTCAAAAAATATTTCCATATCTGCACATTTTAATAACATTCCCAATTGAACTGTCGTCAAATTTCAGTCGATGATTTTCTTTCTTCAAAGTTCTGCTGAAGTATTTAATTCTGAATTTTCCAATATTTAAAAAAAATATTCGTGCCAAACAATTTCTTAAAACATTTTAAAATAATTTTTTTCTCCATTACTTACGGAAAAAATTTGGTTTTCTAATCATTTATAGCTATAGTGTCACCCACACTGTTGAAATTTTTGGAAATTCCCCTCACTCTAAGAGTGTTGTGTTATAAACCGATTAAATATTTAAATGAACAGGATATGATTTTAAAAATGTGTCAATTGCTTTTGAGAAATTATATTGAAAAAATATTTATGATTTTTAACTGAATACACTTTTTTTAAGCCCAAGTTTTTAAAAAAACGTAACTAGAAAGGAGACAAAAACAACAGACTTTTTTTTTATCGTAAAATAATTCAATTTAATTACATGGCTAGTATTACACTACATTTTATTTTATCAACTGAATGTGTACAAGTGTAGCATTTTATTTTAAAGTTTGTGCAACATTTTTGCTTATAATTTCCTTTCTGCATTGATGTAGAGTGAAAGTTCGGAGAGTTGATTGATTGACTATTAACGTCGCACTGTTCAGCTACACGAGGGCTTTTGGCGACGGACCACGTAATTTTGAACCATGGTCAAGTGACGTGGACGACACCTGAGCTGGCACCCCCTCTCCTAACTACCACACCACACCAACGGGAGGACGTTTCAGCACTCGACAGATTTAACGTGCATCGCTGCCCTACACGGCGGGTCTTTAGTGGTACTGGGCTCGAACCCGTGACAAAGCAAGCCACGGTCCGATACCTATACCACTCGGCTACCGCGGCTACGTTCAGAGAGTTGAAGGCAGTGGCGTAACGAAGAACATTTGGGCCCTCCTGCAAAGTCAGGTTTTGGGTCCCCACGTTGAATTTTACACAGGGTAGGCACTTGTGTCAGTCAGGCTTTGGGCCCCTTAGAACCCTGGGCCCCCCGCGATGCGGGGGTGTACATTACGCCACTGGTGGAAGGCCAGTTTAGATGTTGTCCATGTCACTTGACAATTACTCAAAAGTAAGAGGTCAATCGCCATTAGATTTTTCGTTGCTTCTAAATACAGACATTCAATTTAATTTTCTCTGCTTTTATTTTATGTAGAAGTTGTAGTATTTGTGTGTGTGTGCTTCAAGTTAATTATTCTCCCTATCTTAATATGTGTTGGTTGTGGATGAAAATTATTACATTTCTATTAATTATACAGAAAATTTCAACATTTAATTGAAAATATACATACAGTCTTTATTAAGATTCAGTTCATAGGTTCATCTTCGCTTTTGGGTTCAAAAAATGGATTCTCATCCAATTTCTCTGGCGTATCTACATGAGTCTTATGAATCGTGGTTTCCATTGAAATTGGAAAATTGCATGGTACATGATCCAAAGATATTTTTTCTTCATAGGAAATCTGGTTCCTCTTCCTGCGCCTTTTATGTTTGACCCTATAGGGCAGATTGCAAACTTTTCCCATTTTCTTTTTGCCAGTTTTAATTTTTCTCTCCTCATCCGAAGAAGAGCCAGAATACTCCCGCCTTTTCAACAAAACCGGCATATCTTTATTTCTAGGCGTTCGAACCTTTGTTATTTTTGTGCTGATTATTTTCGTTTGGACATTCACCGATATACCACGTTCTTCGTTTAACTGATCTGCGTTTGAAGACTGTCTCATGAAGCTTGTTGTTTGAGGTATATCCACTGGAGGGAGGGTCCCGTAGTGAGACGCATGCGTTTGTGTGACAGGTTCGTGAACAGGCTTTGAAATATTATTTCCATAATTCAAATTATTTGGTGATTGAAACGAGGAATACTCTTTCACTTTCAATTGCATGTCTGGTTTTGTATCTAGGTCATGTTCATATGCCAAGTTAATATAAGCTGTTGGTTGTGCAACGCATTCTCTGTATTCTGGCAGAGGTGAAATATTCTCAGCAGCAATATTTTCTTGATTGTTTAAGTTCTTAACCTCATACGAGCTCTTATTTCCATACGGATACTTACTATCATATGAGCTCTTGCTTTCATGGACGGTCAAGATTTCGTTGGGGTTCCTTTCTAGGTTTTTGGTTTCGAAGCCGTTGTTCTGTTCCAAGTTCTGGTTGTCATTTTCACATGTGTTTTCATTAGAGGAATTAGGTTTCTCTATATCATAGCCAGAAGCAGAAGCTACTTGACTCAGAAGATCATCCAAACCAGTACTTGGGACAGTGACTTTTCCAGTAGGTGGTGGCTTAAGCGGCTTGTAAATCGGAGCTGGGATAGGATTCCATTCGAGGACAACTTTGCCCATCCGCAGACGAGCAGTGGGTTGTTTAGACGGAAAGAGATTGTATCTGCGACGAACATCTGCTGCATTTCCACCAACTTTTCGTAATTCTTGAACGGTCCGCTTTCCAACTCGCTGAAAAAAAGTTTCGGTATAAGATAAGTGAAATAAGATTGACCTGAAAAGTAAAATATTCTTTGCTTAGTTCAGTCATTTAAGTTTAAAGTTTAAATATTTAATATAATAAGAGAAATATGATTGCATTTTGAATTCTACGATATTCGGCTGCACATTGATTATTTTATTGAATGATATATTTGTAGAAAAATTAGAAATGTTATATGGATAAAACATTAATGGAGTTCATGTGAACTTATATCTGGTCTGTTAATCGTGAGTCCAAATGAAGAGAGTTCTAAAAGTGATGTACGTACAGCGTGCTGGAAAATCAATTACGTGGTTAAATTTACTCCAACTAAAATTGTGATATGCATTATTTTCTCTATAGGAAGAAATATCTTTCCTGTGATCCCAGCATTAATCTTTCGTTTTTACTGAATCTAAGAATATTGATACATACACTATATCTATCAATAAATATTTATATACTTGTGATATAAAGAAAACAATATTCATTCACTTTAAATAGTTATTAGACCCTCCACAAGAAGCAGTTACAACAGTAAACTTCCTAGGCATGCCTTCTACAAGTCCTTATACGACAGCTCGATGTATTTTTTCCCTTTCGTCTTGGAGAAGACAAGTAAGTTTCTTTACCGATTTTGGATAGTTGTCGCGCTCTGAGATTCGGTGATCCAGCTCGTCCCAGAGTTTTCGGGTCTGGGCTTTGAGCAGGCTAGTTCGTTCAATTAACCCCATTGTCACCGTCATATTGCGAGGTTCAATTCGTGGTGAACCTCGCAATATGACAGCTGGTGCTGTGTAATGGGGATCCAATCCATAGAACTACCTCAGTGTAGGAAGCACACTGTCATCCAAAGTAGAGCAGTAAGCGTTGGTGTTGAGCTTACCATAAACTGGACCAAGGATCCCAGGCCAAACCAGAAAAAAAATCTCCAGATCATATTTCCACCTCCGACGATCTAAACTCTGGGAATAATGCAATCCAACGGAAGACGTTCTCCTGCTAGACGGCAGACCCAGACCCTGCCATCCAAACGATAAAGGGCGAACCTTGATTGACCACTCCAGAGAACCCATTTTTGCTGCCCTACAGCCCTCTGTTGACATGTTTTCCGCCACTGTAACCGAGTAGCGGGGTTGAGTTTGGTGATGAAAAGCTTACAGGTGGCTGCGTGAACACATAATAATCAAACAGATGAGCTTCCTTAAGGTACATATTCATTGCAACAACACACCCGGATGCTTGTTGAAATTCTTGGCGTATGTGTGCCATTGGTATGGTGCGGCTGTTCTTCCTAATTACTCAAGACAGCATCCGTAGACTTCTATCTTTCAGTTTCGTGGGTCTACCTACTCTGAACCTATTCCGACGATCTCTGCTTTCCTTCCACTTCTGAATGACATAGACCATATTAGATTTTGCGTAATTCAGCTGGAGAGATATATCCCTTAAGCATCGCCTATTGCTGTGGTATTACGCCTTTTTCAAATCAGGTAGCTCTGCCCCACAGCATCTTGCACACGACTAATGCCAACGTTGTTTCGGGCATTGTATATAACGGTGGAGAGCACGACCCATGTAAGGATTTCAGATAATGTCATTTACGCAAGTACTTATTGGTAGATAATGTATAAAGAAAAACTGCAAAATCTTTCTCTTTTAACCATATGTTCAAAAATACCTTCAAGAAACAAACACGAGCTCGTTCGAAAAATTAGAATCGATGGAACAGGATAAAACATGTCAAATTGAATCTATCGTAATAACACATTCACAGAGATGCATATAAATATGCTTTACATATTATGTACATATACGAACACTACACATGTGTGTGTCTATGTGTAAGATGTCAGTATTTTTTATTTTGCTAACACTATTTAAAGGTTTACCTTCCACAGCAAAAGAGCTTGTTTCTTTTCCTTAGCTTTCGATTTCTGTTTAGATTTTATGACGATCACTCCTCGCACTTCAGTGTCCTTGTCGGACGATGGCATCTTGATAGAGTACGTCTGAACGAATTCTCTTGCAGATTTGCTATCAATAGATCGCTCCAAAGCGACGATGATGTTAGCCCACTGTATGAGGAAGACAAAATATTGCGTTAATTTATTCCTAAGGCTCAGTCTTGTGAGCTCATTATGTATATTATAGATTTCTGGGATGCTGCATTCAGTATAACTTTTAAAACCTGGTTTTTTATAGTTAAAGTTATTGGCAAAATTAAATCCGTTAAGTTATCTGAACTGAAAGAAATGAAGGTTATAAACAACAAAGATGCTCAGCTATAAATTTAGACAAAAGAAATTTAAATTTTAGTTAAAATGATAATTACCATAAAATCCGGCGTAAAACGCGCACTTTTAACATAAAAAAGAAGATGGAAATTTAAGGGTGTGCGTTATACGCGGTTTATAAAAACGATAGCTTTAAAAATAACAAAAGAGAGGAGCATAAAAAAATTTTCTTCTACATGAATTGAATTACTGCTTATTTAAAAGAAATGACATGCCTTGTGAACTAAAAGAGTTATAGCTTTAGAAGTATACTATTTTTTTTCAAAATTCTGCGATAATACCTCGAATAAATGATTTCAAAAGATAAGAGAATTGTCTTCAGAGCATTGTCTAACATTTCAAATTTCTTCGTAAAAAAGGGGGTACGCGTTATACGGCGAATATACCTAAAAATTAAGAAATACAGTTTGAAAGTATAGGTGCGTGGGTAAAATCCTAGGAGGACCCACTGCTGTTTTTGGCGCCAAAAATTTTTCGCCAAAAAGCGCCAAATTGAAGGTTTTCAAAAAGGCGTCAATGACGAAAAACTCTTGGGAAGCGCATGCGTCAGCGGAGGGGGGATGAAAAGGGCGTTTCGCAAAGATGAAATCGAATAAATACATTAAATTAATCATTATATAAAGAAAAAAACGGAGAAAGCAATGAAATTCATTTTAAAAAAGCATTCTAAAACCAGTGTGTACAACATGATTTACATTTTTAAAAAAGGACGAAAGGGGCGTTTCGCAAAGATAAAATCGAAGAAATACATGAAATCAATTTTAAAAAATGTTAAAAAAAAAAGCACTTACCTTACGCTTGCATTTCGTCATGATCTGTTGGTGGATACACCCTTGCGATGGATGCAAGGAATTTATGAAAATTCTCATTCACCAACTTGTGATCGTAAGATCGCCGCCACATGTCTTATTAACTTTGTCATATTCTTATTAACTTTCAAGTCATTCATCACGAACTCATTCATGCTCTTGCCAAACCAATATCTCGTCAAACGCAAGATAATAGTTATAGCAAGTTTGCTTTCGCTAAACCAAGTGCCCTTTCTCACACTCCGAACGACGTCGTGGCGATTATCTTTCGACTGGTTGCGGCAACGCCATTCGTAGCCGTCAACCGTTCCCTTTCGCTTTTGCAAACGCATATTTTTTTTTACACCTCGAACATTCATAACGAGAAGCAATTAAATTAGCTTTCATACACCATTCTAACGTCTCTTTCTTCCCCTATGTGCCCAGGAGCACAAAGAAACCTATCGTAGCCTCACTTTAAAGTAATTTCCTTTCACACGCCAATCTTCATTCATTCATTCTAACATTCTTCATAACATTCTAGCAACCTCCAGCGAAGTCAAATGTCAAAATGACGTTTTTTCGGAAAAGGCGAAAAATGTTGCACTTTTTTAGGGTTGCCATTTTTTTCGGTGATTTGAAAATCCAAATTTTTTGATGAAATGGAAAGGTTACCATATTGTAACCTTTATCGCTCAAAATTTGGCGACAAAAAATTTGGCGACCAAAAGTGGGTCCTCCTAGGATTCAACCGGTGCGTGTTATATATTCGCCAGATTTTGCGGTATTTTATTGCATCCATATTACTGGTAAATATAGCAATGTACTTTCTTTGACAAGTAGGAACTGTCGTGGTAGCCCAGTGGACAGGCTCACGAACTTGCGGCCTGTGATGTGGTGGCTGCGAGTCCTGATGCAACCTAAGATTCTGAGAAAAGCTGGGAGCGTTAAATACACTCAGGTCCATAAATTAAGGATAATTCAGAATCACGCAGAAATTGAACTCTGAAATAAAAATTTAACCTGTAAAATTATCACACACATCTTGAAGAAGAATATGCAAATTACAGGAAACCACCAGATGGCGCGGATAGTACGTCACAATGACGAGAGTGTAAGAGAGGGGTATATAAGGAATGGTGGCAAAGAAGTAAAATTGTTCACAAGCGCTTTAAAAGACTTTCAGTGCAATAACCGCATAGTTATGGCACAAAGGAAGCATTTGGATGATTTTTTACGTGGTAGAATTATTGGACGACTGGAATGTGGACGTACCCAGCAGGAAGTATCCGAGGAACTTGGAATCGCCCAGAGTGTCATCTCCAGGCTTTGGCAACGATTCCAAGATGATGGTAATGCGAGTAGATGTTACAGCACAGGTCACCCCCGAGTTACAACGCCGAATGAGTACCGGTATATTTGGCAGTTACTGCCAAAAGAAACATACGGAGCACAGCATCAGACCTGTCTCGTCAGCTCTCTTCAGCTACCGGTACGACAGTTTCAAGGCAGACCGTGTACATACGCTTAGGTCACATTGGTCTATATGCTCGTAGGCCTGTCAGATGTGTCCCATTTACCGCAACTCATTGTCGCCTGCGATTAACCTGGAGTAGAGAGCATACATTGTGGACACCACAACAGTGGTCTTGTGTGATGTTTTCCGACGAGTCCAGGTTTAGTTTGCAGTCTGATTATCACCTGACTTTAATATGGAGAGCGCCAAGTACCCGTTACCACCAAGACAACACCATTGAACGACACCGTTACGGTGGTGTAGGATGGCTCGTTTGGGGAGGAATTATTCTTGGTTCCAGAACTGACCTGCATGTTCAGAGTGTAACGATGACAGGCCACATCATTCTGGAACAACATGTATGTTTGTTTCGGGGCGCCATGGGTGCTGAATTTCTGTTTATGGATGACAACGCCCATCCTCACCGTGAAAACATTGTAGACGAATGCCTTCAATCGGAGGATATCACCCGTATGGATTGGCCAGCATACTCACCGGACTTGAATCCAATAGAGCATGTGTGGGATATGCTTGGCTGACGAATTGCAGCCCGTCAACCCTCCCACCATGTCTACCGGAGCTTCGGAGGGCATTGCTTGATGAGTGGTGTAATATTCCCCAAGATCAGATTGATAATTTAATACTCAGCATGCCTAGGCGTTGTAAGGCCTGTATTGCATCGTCCGGGAGACATACTCCGTATTAACCATCGTACTAACCATGTTATACTGTTTTTTGTAAATAGGTTCTTTTTTGAAATTTGCTCCAGGGAGTAAAAATCGCAATTTTTGTTAATTATGTCAAACATATAGCATCTTTTTTGCTCTTTACCTTTTGTTTAGTAAATAGACTTTACAAATAAGTCAAATTTGTTTTGCTTCTGTCTCTTTCTTTGCCTGAACTTCATTATCCTTAATTTATGGACATGAGTGTATGTTGTAACTCAAAGATCTCACGTTGAAGTTAAAAGTGGGGGCTGCCAGATTAAGAGACGTTCTCGTCACTTGATCGAGGTTCAAAATTACGAGGTCCGTCATCAGTACTTACTTTAGAGTACGACATTAAAAAAAAATCAACCAATCAATACACCTTATAATTCTGGACCATGATGTGACCGCAGTAGTCTAAAGGTCAAAGTAATGGACTCGTGGCCAGCGTATCATGAGATCGAGCCTAGTACCGCTGAAGACCCACCGTGTTGGGGCGGGGGGCGATGCTCATTAAATCTGTCGAAGCTCAAACGTTCGCCCGTTGGTGTGGAAGTTAAAAGAGGGGATGCCAACTCCGGTGTCGTCCTCGTCACTTGACCAAAATGACGAGCTGATTAGCGCGATGTTAATGTTCCCTCTCTCACTCACTGAACCATGATCAGATGATGAAGTTGACACAGGAAGTGACATCCCACTCTTCACATACATGGCACGATAGTAAGAAAGCTTGCCGACTCACTTCTCAATTGAAATGTATTTTACATTCTTATTTGTTAAAATTTCCAAAATACTTAAGGTATCCGAACACGTTGAAAATGACCAAATTCGGACAAGACCAATATATTTCTGTTTTCTTTTTTATTTAATGCATCTATATTTTGGCTTTACAAAACATACTTTGCTTTGTAAGTTACAATCAATTTTATTAAGTTAAAAAACCGAAAGTGGGTCTTTGATCTACCAGAAGTGGGCATTTAAATTGTTCTAAATCTATCATGGCGAGTCTGTTCACGCAAAATATAACAAATGTATTTCTATAAAACTTTTTGCACCTGATATTTATGCTATTTTCTAGAGAATGTACTAAAATATATTTCTTATAGTATGAATATTATTTGAGTTAGGGCATGTTATTTAAATAATGGTCTCATAAAAACGTTATTTTTCTTATAACGTTTACTTAATCATCTCTAAAAGTTTCAAATTTTAATAAAACATTAAAATTTTAGTACATTCTCTAGATAAATGCCTCTAGATTGTTTTGGTAATTCTTTTACTAATATAAGTTTATTACTTTTTTCTCTAATTGCTTTCAAGTTTTACAAAAATATTGCTAAAATTTCACATATAATTGTGATTTTTATGAAATTCCGGCAATTTATATTAAATATTGTTGATTAAATATTAGTATTTATTGGTATTGAATCCTATAAAAAAGCCTTCATATGTTTAAATATGTTATTTTGTCAAAAAGTACTCTGAACGTGTTCGAATACCTTAAGATTACGAAGATAATTCATTTCCTCACAGGCTCCCGTGTGTCTGTTAATTTAATCTGTTACTAATTAGTGCTGCGCAATATCATTAATCAATAAGCCTTTACTTTTTAAAAAAATTCAGTTATATATTGAATTTAACTTACTTGTTTTACCCATTCTTTCTCAGATTGAGTGATGACTTCACAATACGTGTTACCCATCATAGCGATCAGCATGTTAAGAAGCAAAATGGGAGTGAATACCATAAACATGGCAAAAACTAATTGCGTCAGTTTCTGGTAATACGTTTCTCGAAATTCTTCGTACTGGAAAGAAAAAGAAAGAAAGAACTAAATATTCAAGACGGAAAAAGATCTCTTAAAAGACTTTATTTTTTAATATTTATAAAGGGTGTTTTTTTAGAGGTATAGAACTTTAAATTGCAATAAAACAACGATGTATTATTCGATTGACATGAAGTTTTTTTTATTCGAAAGATAATCTTGTGGCATTACATTTTAAATATGATCAAGCAAGGCGTAGATTCGTCGAATGGGCCCAAAACGAGATTGCCGTTGTTCCCGATTTTCATAAGCGAATTTTGTTTAGCGATGAAGCGCACTTCTGGTTGAATGGCTACGTCAACAAACAAAACTGCCGCATTTGGAGTGAAGCTAATCCACAAGTGTATGTCGAAACATCGTTACATCCAGAAAAACTGACTGTTTGGTGCGCTTTATGGGCTGGTGGAATCATTGGTCCGTACTTCTTCAAAAACGATGAAGGCCACAACGTTACAGTCAATGGTGATCGGTATAGAGCCATGATTACTAAATTTTTCATTCCTGAATTGAACAATCATGATGTCCAGGAGCTGTGGTTCCAACAAGACGACGCAACATGTCACACAGCTCGTGCCACAATCGATTTATTGAAAGACACGTTGGGTGACCGCCTAATTTCACGTTTTGGACCTGTGAATTGGCCTCCAAGATCTTGTGATTTAACACCGCTAGACTATTTTCTGTGGGTCTATGTAAAACCATTGGTCTATGCGGATAAGCCACAAACGCTTGACCATTTGGAAGACAACATTCGCCGTGTTATTGCCGATATACGGCCACAAATGTTGGAAAAAGTCATCGAAAATTGGACATCCAGATTGGACTACATCCGAGCCAGCCGTGGCAGTCGTATGCCAGAAATCATATTTAAAATGTAATGCCACAAGATTATCTTTCGAATAAAAAAAATTCATGTCAATCGAAAAATACATCGTTGTTTTATTGCAATTTAAAGTTCTATACCTCTAAAAAAACACCCTTTAAATGTTGTTGTTGCTAATGCCACCTGTCTGACATAGTCAGATCGAGGCCCAAGAAATTCATCATGGAAAGGGGCTAGATGTACGCCTGTCGTTGACCGTAGCCTTGAGCACCATACAGGTAACAGTATGATTTAGCTAGGTTCCGCCTCAATTTTGAGGGAGAACACCCTGGGGCAGGGGTGGCGAACCTTTTTGGATTAGCGTGCCATTTTTTCTTTAAGAAATGTTTAAGGAGATATAGACGTGCCGTCAAATAATTTTGACTTGTGTTTATTGAGAAAATAATAAAACTAAATACTGACAATTTAAAATTCTTTAATTACAACGAAGAAATACATTTTGCACAGTATAGTAGTAATTTTTTTTATTTATACGTGTACTTGAAATTACAGTAACATTATTGTGAATTCTATTGTGATAGATTAGATGACAAATAACTTGTATTAGGATAGTAAGATGTTACTTTTACCAGAATGCAAGCTGAATTGGAGCCATTTTCCAAACGGCTTCTAAGGGAGTTTTTAATGTTATGCATCTCTGAAAATAATGACTCGTAGGCATAAGTAGATGAAGATGTGGTTACAATAGCATGAGTCAGTTTTCTCAAACAGTTAAATGTATCTGAAATCGAGTTCTATGTGTTTCCAAAATTTCATTACAAGCATTTTTACTTACATTGCTTGTTAATCTTTATGTTTTAATCAATTCCAACTTTCTCCTTTTTCAACAAATTTTTGAATCCAAATTGAACTAGACTAGAAATCAATCAGAGATGCACTTCAATTTTTCAATTTACAACCAATAGAATTGCGGCAAATCCACTTTATTTAATGAAGTCACATCAAGGTACATAAAAAACTTGAGCGTTTCCCATAATTCTTCAAACTGAGAAAATCTCGCTGAAAACTGCCACCGATCACTCACGTTTCTCGTTATACCTCGTATTGAACTTAGTTATTTTGAATTAAAATGCAAACCGTTTTGATCGGTGGCGTGCCTAAAATTTTGTGTCGCGTGCCATCAATGGCACGCGTGCCACTGTTTCACCATCCCTGGGGGAGGGTCAGAGACCTCCCACCTCTTGCCATCAACCTCACGAGAGGACTTGCGGCTCGACCGCTGTTTAGAGTACCCCCCTGCCGCGAAGGCATTATGCATTTACAAACATCCATATCTTCTCCGGGATTCGAACCCAGGCTCTACGGCACAACAGTCAGGGTCGTTAACTACTTTACCGGATGGGTGACTAATATTTAGATATATATGTGTTAAGTTCAACTCTAACAAATTTAATTTTTCCGCATAATTTTTTTATTTGTTTTTTAAAGAGAAAATGTTTGTGACATTTTATAATGCTCACATAAATGTTGATAAGGATAACTTATGATTTAACTAATAATCTGCCGAAACATAATACTAATATTTGCACTATAATAACTCGTTCAAAAAATGTAATACATTAACTGAGGAATTTGAAATCTCGTAGTATATTTTAATTGCAGTAATTATTCATTTCTTGAAACACTTAATTAATGCGTTTACATTTGTTAATAATAGAAGCTAATGTTGGAAAGATGGCATCACAAGATACCTCGTAAGATCCTAAAGTCATGTGAAATAGCCCCATCCAAGTGACAGGGTAAGATGAAAATCTCTTTTTGCTGTCACTTCTTTCGGTAGGTTGACTCTTGAAGAGGAAAAAGAATGCTTAGTAAAGAAAAAAAAAACAGAATATTAGAATTTTTATAAAATATGAACAAAGAGAGAAGTGGAACTTTTATAAAATAGGTTTATATTGTAATTTTGATTTAAAAAAAAATAAAGAGGTGTGAAATCTGTTTAAGGTATTCAAAAGTATAACTTTTCATATATTAAAACAAAGAAAAATTTTAAAATTATATTGATTACATTTAAATTTTAAATTAATAAGGAATAATATGAATTTACAAAATTCAAATGCATTAAATTATCAGAACGAAATTTTGAGAACACAGCAAGAATTTTGCTTAAGCTTTCGTTTGTATTTTCAAACATAAGAGGCAGTTTTCAACTAAAGAGAATTTTTATAAAATGTATCTGTGTATGATAATTTAAATACGGTGCAATTTGTACAAGAGTAATTTGAAAGAGAATGAATTTTCTTATTTTAATATTAAAAAACTTTCAAATTATTTGATCGGGCACACACATTTGAATTATTAGTTCAATTTAAATTAAAAATCATTCTTTGCTTTACATTATTAGTATAAAACACTTGAAAGGGAAAATAACTAAAACATGTTATTCGATTTCGCTTTATATTTGTCGAGCTATGAAATTAATACATTACATAACATTTCTTTACCTCTTCAACATCGCAAAGCAGGAATGTAACATGTTGTTGTTACTAATGCCACCTGATCGGCAAAGGCCAGATCAAGGCCCACGAAATTTATCATGGCAGAGGGCTAAGTGACGCCTGTCGTTATCCGTAGCTTTGAACACCATACAGGTGACAGAACGATTTAGCTCAGTTTGTCCTCAATTTAGAGGAAGAACACCCTGGGGGGTGGTCAGGGGTCTCCCACCTCTCTTCCCCTTCCACCAACCTCATAAGAGGACTTGCGGTTCAACAGCTATTTAAAGTACCCCCATGCCGCGAAGGCACTATACATTTAAAAACATCCATGTCCTCCGGGATTCGAACCCAGGCTCTACGGCACAGCAGTCAGCGTCACTAACCACTATATCGGATGGGTGACGGAATGTAACATAAAATGTATAATATGCAACATATACGTTAAATAAACTAAAGATATAAAAGTTACTATGTAAATGTAACTTAGAAGTGCATAGTTTCATTGCACAATAAAGTTTGTAATTTTAATTATGTATATTTTACACTATTAAAACGTAAGAGAAGATAACTAATTCCACTGTTATTTAATAACTTTTCATTTTGATCATTTACATTTGAATGAAATATTTTTAAGAAATTGGAAGGGAAATTATTCGTATATATAATGGATAGTGTTTCTCTCTTATTTTTGAATTAATAATATGCATTTAAATGAGTTTAATTACATTAGCATTTTTATTTTCACTTTTAAGGAATTTCCAGCATAAAATTATCAAATTATGATAAAATGAAAAAATAAAAACCCAACAAATTATCAATCAGAACCTTGTGTAAATGCAAACATAAAAATCACGTAGATAATGCTGAATCTGAACATATCTCCTACGAGCATGCTGTATATCATTGTCACAAATGGTCCAGTTAGGCGAACAGCCCTACATAAGAGGAAAAAAAATCAGATAACAATTAATGTTTTTAGTAAATTCATTCATATTGTAACTCAGAAATAAGAAAATTCATTACAGATATCATTCGTTATTTTAATTGGAGCATTTAAAGAAACTCATTTCAGTTTTCTTAAGAAAAACAATTCTTAATCCTAATAATCTGGACATAAACGTATATCTTATAGATTTAGGTTATAGATGGGCTTTTAGATTAAGAAAATACATTTTTGTAGTAAAAAAGCTATTTCTCTTTATATAAATGATTATTCTTATACCAGATTTTATTACGTGAGATTTAATATGTTTTTATGCATTCAGAAGAACATTTACTCATTCTCATCACGAGATCTCCGGAACTATTAGATTTACAGACTTGAAATTTGGTAAATATGTTTGTTTTATTGAGTAGAAAGCTGCTAAGAACGGGTCTCATGGATATTTGACTGCTAAGGAGGTTGTGGGGGCATATTGATAAAAAAAATTCCCCTTTCTGAACTATTAGACCTCTACAGACTTGAAACATGCTAAGTATGTTTCTTTTATTGAATAGAGATTCATTAAGAATGGATTTTGCGGAAATAGACTAAAAAATGAGGTAACGGGGGTGTTATAGATATAAAAATTCGGTGTTTTTCTAAGTATTAAAATTATACTATATCCTCATGTAAAATATATTTATAAATATTAAATACGTAAAATGATTATAGTAAGATTCAAAGTAATGGTCTTTAGATTTTAAATCACAATATTAAAGTTCTATTGCTTAAACATTTTATCTAAATTTGTGATTAAAATTGTTTTTCGAAAGATAATTTTTAAAAGAAAATTTTTCATCCTGCACTAAGATAATTTGAACTAATTTCAAATATATATAAGGTGAGATAATTATAATAACCTTCAATCTTAAAGAATTGTTTGATATGAATGCGTTTAGAAAGTTTTCCTTAAAATCCATATTTGAAGTGTAATTTGAAAATGAATTGGAAATGACATTGAAAAAGGGATTCATTTCATCCAACTTTAATTTGAAAGGGTATTTTATACTTAAAACTAATTTTTGAAAAATAATCACATACCCAGCAAAGAAAATGAGATAAAACCAAGATCCAGGAATGGCCATAACCAACAAAATGTCTTCCATTTCCCTGTCACCGAGCACTCGACAAGGAATACACGACAAGATAAGAAAATTAGACAAGACGAAGGTGGATTTTGTAGGACTTGTAGTCTACAATAATATAAAATACTCACTTTAATAATTATATATAGATGAACTTGTCTTTTATTACCCGCACAATAAGAAAATTATAGCATGATTCTTGATGCTTTAAAAAAGAACTTACCAAACTATAAAGAAATCCGAGAAGTCCTTGAGCAAGGATCTCTTGCACTTGCTGAATGATTCCAAATACTATACATCCAACACATGTGGCTATTTCAGCATAGTATCGTATCTGAAATACATTATTTGTATTAACAAGTATAATATTAAAAATATTCTTTAAAAGTCAATACCTACTTAGGTCAACAGAGAAGATTTTTATTTTAGTTAATTAAATTTAGTTATTGAATTTTAATATTTGAAAAAAACTGTATTAACATCCCCAGTGTCATTCACTACAAGTTTAAAAAGGTGCATTTGAACATGAATGGATGAATAGGAAGTATTTTATTAACGATTGAAAATTTGAACAAGATATATTATATATGTACACTGGTGTGCAAAAATTAAGGACGAAGTCGAAAAATTAGCATATCAGCTGAACGAAGAGGCAGAGCGGACAGAAAGACCAATCAGGAGATTAAGTAAGGTGATGTACGGTAGCACATGCGCAGATATGCAGGTAGACGTAATGGGGGAGTGTCTGAGTAGTATAAAGCATGTTGTCGGTGTAAGATCAGTATTTCTGGAAAAGAGATTGCACACCGTATAGCAGTTAAAATCACACCGAGTTGCTGCCTCAGCGAGAAATGGCGAATAATCAATCTGTTAGACGACATCTGGATGCTTTTACCCGAGGTCGAATCATTGGGAAGTTGGAGGAAGGCCGCAGTGTGACAAGTGTGGCTGCAGAGTTCGGAATTTCTCACAGCATCGTTTCACGACTTTGGAGACAATTTCAAACTACAGGAACAGCTATCCGGGGGTTCAGTAGTGGTCGTCCACGAGGAACCACACTCGCAGATGACCGGTACATTGTCTTACAGGCCAGAAGAAACAGGCGGCAGACAGCCGGAGAAATCGCTAGACACACGACACAGGCGACTGGACGACCGATATCGCGTTTTACCGTGGCCAGAAGACTGCACAGTGGTGGTCTGTTTGCACGACGCCCTGTACGGCGTGTACCTTTAATGCCTGCCCATCGGAGAAGGCGTTCTCTGTGGTGCCGGGAACACCGGAATTGGAGAGACAATGAATGGGGACGAGTACTCTTTACAGATGAGAGCAGATTCAGTTTGAGTAGCGATTCTCATCGCATACTCATCTGGAGAGAGCGGGGAAGCCGCAATCATCCCTCGAACATCATTGAAAGGGACAGGTATGGAGGTCGCGGTGTTCTCGTTTGGAGAGGCATCATGCTTGGTCGTCGTACAGACGTTCACATCTTCGACGCAGGTTTAGTCAACGGGACCCGTTATTGTAACGAGATTCTTCTACCATATGTGCGTCTTTTTAGAGGCGCTATGGGTCTGCAGTTCCTTTTCATGGACGACAATGCACCATGTCATCGCACAGTAGCTGCCGAACAGCTCTTAGAGACTGAGGATATTGAACGTATGGATTAGCCGGCACGATCTCCGGATCTCAATCCCATCGAGCATGTATGGGATTTTCTAGGCAGACGCTTGGCAGCTCTTACCTTACCACCAGTAACAATTCGGGAGCTTCGATTGGCGCTGCAAGACGAATGGGCAGCAATGCCTCAACAACTCATTGACACCTTCATTCTCAGCATGGGCAGACGCTGTGAAACCTGCCTAGCAGTCAGGGGAGATCATATCCCCTACTAAAGACCGGATGTTTCTTGCTGGACACCCATCACAGGGATGTTTCGGCCTTCAGTCGCATTGCGCTCCATGCTACTTTTTCAATCAAGCTTCTTTTTATCCCTCTGATTTCTCTTTTAGTAAGTGTTGCTTACATTACACATGTCCTTACGTATTGGGGATCTTACGGTATTAAATGTGTTGATTTGGAAAGCTTTTGTACAAAGTTATATTGAAAAAACCGTCTCGTCCTTAATTTTTGCACACCAGTGTATATAAATAAATATATATAGGGAGAGAGTGAACTTATTGTAGGAAATGAAGAATATGATCTATTTATTTATAATGTATAAAAAAATTTAGCAACAAATATAAGTTGAATATTTTTACAGTATTTACAAAAAAAAATTTAGAAATTTATAAAGAATATATAAATTTTTCTCAAGTTCTAATGAAGACTAGTATCGGTTTTCATTGGTAAAATTAAGTTATCGGATACACATAAACCGGTATGGTTGATACATAGTATCAGTGGCGTAAATAGACTTCTTTCGTAGGGGGAAGGGGGTATAATAAAAACATGCCGATGAAAGTGCCAAGGCGTATTAAAAGGTGCAAAAAATTACAAATCTGTTTGTCTATGGTTAAGATTTGAACCTCCAAACCCTATCCGTTTGACTATGCTACACCTGTTGTAGCTCGTAGAGATACCTGAGAAGGATTTAGAGTTGCAATAGCTCTGCTTAATATTGCTTCAAAGGTTCATTGGTTTGAAAGGTGTTCTGTGGGATTTAAGCCTGATGGACGAGGAGGCCAATCCATTCGCCTATTGTTCTGATAAATAAAATATCTGTGTAATAACCATTACTTTATGTGGCTGAATGTTGTCATCCAACAGAATGATACTATGACTAATAGCTTTAGCATATACTCTCCAAATTTATGTATTTCGTCTCGATATATTCCACTATTCACAGCGCCTCCATTGAGTACATAAAAGTTTATGTGCCTTCCAAAGAGATTCCGGCCTTAACTATGATTCCACTTCCATTGTGTCCGTGTTCTTCAAAAATGCTGGATTTGTGATGACTATATCCTTGTTTTCTCCAAATCAGAATATGACGGGAATTACTTTCTAAAGGGTACTTAGACTGACTGATCTTGAAAAAGTGTACAATAGCCGTTTTTCTCTTGTCCAATGGACATGCTCTCTAAAACAATTTAAATGAGGCCTTCTTTGTAATCAGTTTAATGGGACACATTTAATCAGCATCTCTTGTAAGGGAGCTCCCCTCGGGTGCCCTTCTTGATTATCAGCGTGAGCTAGAGGTGTAGGAATAAATGAAGAACTAGAAGTTGCCATGATCTTAAAATGACTTTTTTAATATCTTAACTTAAACCTTTAACAGATTAGATAATAATATGATATGTAAGAGAATCTACGGTTGTTAAACACATAATATATAATACCGAAATAACGTAACTCGGACCACTATCAATAACTAACTCGCCTAAACTTAATTCCAATGCGATCACAGATCCGAATATTTAAATAGCCACTCCTACCTTACTGTCGAATGAAGTAGCGATCAATCTGATCCTAGTTGAAGTTGCGGTTCACTGGCATGCAGTGGTATGCACCTTGACCTAAGGGCTCTCTATCACGGGTAACTTCTCTTGGCTGTCACTTTGTGACGGGCTCACGCGTCTTTTCATTAACATGTCCTTTCGGTTCTTTGGGTCCAGAATGAATGGCAACTCTTTTCCAACCAAACTCAAGAAGTGAAACTTGAAGGAAAGATGCAAATTAGGAAGATTTTAAATACCAGAAGTTAGAGTAAGCGTGGTGGCAATTGGAGGAATGTAAAGATAATCCGTCGTTTAAGCGTGAAGAGGTTTTGGAAAACGTTAAGTGACAGCAAACAGAAATTATACGTGATGGAGAGCTCTTAAGTCAAGGTGCATACCATTGCACTCCAGGAAATACGCAACTTCATCTAGGATTATTGTGATCGCTACTTCAGACTATATTAAAGGTAGGAGTGACTATTTAATATTCGGATCTGCGATAGTCTAAGAATAGAGCTTAGGCGAGTTAATATTGATAGTGGTCCGGGATACGTTATTTCGGTATTATATATATTGTGTGTTTAGCCATCGTAGATTCTCTCATATATATTATCATTATCTAATTTGTTAGACGTTTAAGTTAAAGATCTTAATAAAGTCATATTAAGATCATGACCGCTCCAAGTTCTTCCTTTATTCCTACACCTCTAACTCACTCTGATAATCAAGCAGAAGGGCACCCGAGAGGAGCACCCTTACAACTTAACCTCTCAAAACCTCTTCACACTTGAAATACGAACAATCATCACATTCCCCAAATGCCACCAAGCTTACTCTAAACTTCTGTTATTTAAAAACTTCCTAATTTGCACCTTTCCTTCACGCTTTACTTCTTGTGTTGGTTGGAAAAGAGTTGCCTCTCATTCTGGCCCCAAAGAACCCAAAAGGACATGTTAATGAAAAGACGCGGGAGCCCGTCACACTCTGTTCACAATTTTCCATTATGAAGACGTTTTCAAGCCATGGTAGCCAAAGTTTATTTCTAATTTCCATGAAAGGGGCTGCAATGATTTTGAAATACACTAATGTTTCTGTTTCTTCGAGATAAAAGAGCCTCGGTAGCCTGCTGGACATGATCACAAACTTGTGGCCAACTTGCCACGAGTTCAAGTCTGGTGCCACTGTAGAGGGGCTGATAGATGTTAACGAGGATCAAAGTCCTCCCATTGGCGTGGCGTGGCAGTTCGGTGAGGGCTCCAGCTCAGGTGGTAACCTCGTCACTTGGCTATAGTTCAAAGTTACGAGGTCCGTCATCAAAGCCTTATAGCGCGATGTTAGTAAAGATGAAAGATCTAGAAAACGATTATCAGGAGTTACTACACGCGGACGACCTAAAATAGACTTTTTTTTGAAGCTGGAACTTCAAATTCAAGGATTACTTTAATACAAATACTTTCAGAAAATATTTTCATTACTGTCTATTTACTATCCTATATTCGTCCCACTTGCATACATTAAAAATTATTTTCAAAACTACATTTTATATGTTTTTTTTTATTTTTCATTTTACACAATCCACAGTAAAAATATAAATACTAATCATTTTTGATTAATAAAATTGATTACTTAATTGTTAAGAAATTTGTACATAAACCTGATATACCAGCGAAGAAATGATCTGATAAAATGAAAAATAAAGCAATGATGCCCTAAAATGATACTTAAGGGACTCTTTGCTCAGAACGGAAAAACAAAGTGAGACAAAATTTTTTTATTAACATTAAAAACATTAAAAAGTAAAAAAACAATTACTACGGATATATTTATCAAACGTCTAAGGTACTCTATTGCAAAATGAATATTTCATATAAAACCAAATGTTTTATCTTGTATGGAAATATTTTTCTTCATGAATTGATTCTTTTTTTAATTCTATTACAACGAATTAAAATAAAATCTATTTTTATATTAAATGTTTTCTTAAAAAATATAATTGCATCTAAAATTTTTAAATATAGATTTTAATTTGCTCCACATGATAAGCGGGAAAGAATGCTGATGATAACGTACGATATTGGTGGCATCAGTTTTCCCCAACAGAGGCTCTCTTGTGGTAGGACGGAGAAAAACGGCAATACTCAAATTCAGCAAGTGAATGAGCATCATCATCAGTCTTTTATAAAAGCAACGCTAAAAAGAAGCAAGATTAGAAACAATTTTCATAAATAAAGGGGGAAAAGATTTTTCAATAATTGATGTTACAGTTAAATGCAGTACACTCATGTTAGTAACCTGATAAATGTACTAGTGAATAATAGCAGCTACAGTTTATAACAAGGACATCTTTTATACTTATAGCCATTCAAATGATCAAAAAGACATCTAAATGAAAATATACACAAATTAAATACATATTAAATTCAACCAGCGTCTCGATAATGCATTACAATTCTTTTCTCCGACTTAAAATAAAAATTTTGAATAATAACAAAATATGCTAATTTCAGCAACATAACTTTAACAACAGACGATCTATATCAGCAAATAAATTAATTAATAAGATAAATTAATCCTTTATCTACCGACGGTACTTATACATACCACTCACTTTAAAGTTACATAGAATAACCATTTTAACGAATATTTTGACGATACTTAGCAGAAATATTCTTTGAAATCCACTCTTTCAAGATATATGGCAGCACGGGTTCTATGATGAGTATTTTAGTGGGGAAGGTGAATAGTTTTATAGCAGAAATTACGTTTTCAGTGGATTGCGAAGATTATCATTTTTGTTTCGAACAAATAGTTAACGTCAATACTTAAGTGTCTTTATTTTTTTGTATGTTAATGAAGACCTAAGAAAACGATTTGACTATTTATTTTAAGTGAACAGTGTGCATAATTAATTTATAGTTGAATCTTTTTAATTAATTAATTAGCTCTAACGCAATGCTTCTCAAAGTTTCAATATTCGCGCGACCCAATATTCAATCATGATTATCATCGTGCCCCCCTTATACAATAACAATATATTGAATTTAATAATACTATACTTTGACGCTTAAACTACGATACGACTTAAACCTATTAAGAGTCACCGGCGTACTTAAAAGTCTCGCTCAGCCAAAGCGTTAATTTCCCCGGACGTATATATACGTCTTTCCGAAGTACAATCTTTTCGGTGCAATGTTATCCATAAAACTATTCCGAAGACTTTGGAATACAATAAAAGGACTTTGACAATGTTTGCGAAGGATTTACTTATTTCAGATTATTTCCTTCTTTATTTCTTCCCCAACCCCCTACACATCACTCTGTCTACGTGGAAAACAGTTAGAATTGGGGAGCGAATCGCGTAACTTTTTTAATCGGCAGTTAAGGGATTAATTATAAACCATACAAATTATCATAATAAGTGTTAATATTTCTATATAATTTTATATGACAATCCCATGGGGTCCCTGGTAATTATTAAACTTGTTCTTAACTTTGTATTGTTAAAGTAACTATAAAATTCATTGTGTATTGTGCAATACATTTATAAGTGTATTATATTAGTGTATTTTATTTTTTATTATGTCAGAATGTGTTTGTTTGTTTACTTTCAGTAAATTAATAATTTTTCAAAGTAATCTTTTGTTTTCGACTTTTCTATATGCTCGCGCCCCCCTCGTAGAGTTGTCATGCCCCTCAAGGGGGGCCCCCCAAAGTTTGAGAAACGTTGTTGTGACGGATTAAATTTTCCAAAGTTGAGTATTTTGTTTATGTATATCCCTTAATTTTCAATGTAGTAATTCAAAAAAATGTACTGCATGAAAAAAAAAAAACTGCAGTAAATCATAATGCGGAAAATAAAGGGTTAAAAGTTGCATGAATTATTGAATTAAAGCCAACGATAATAATATGGAAGAGAACTTTAAGCCACAAAACAATATCTATAACTACTGTATAATTTAAATAGTTAATTAAAAATTAGTTCAGAATGAGAAGAAAAGATATTCAAATATCGAACTATATAATTTAAAGTACGAAACAGCGCTCTTTTATAATCATGTAACATTAGACAAATTACGTAGTAGAATTCAAAAGTTCCCAGACTGAGTCGATACTTTAAAAAATATTACCAACTAAGTTGCTGAAACACATCCTCCTTCGAAATGAGAAATGAACCCTCGAGCAACGGCGCACTTTTGCCATTGCTTGTAAGGTTCATCGAAACTTTTATGGAATCCCTTTTTAGCCTAGTCCTTTAATTCAGCCTGCGATGCATTTTTAATTTCATTTGCAGATTGAAATCGATGACCCTGCAAGTGACGTGCCAGTTCAAGAAATATTCTGAAGTTTCAGGGGGCGAAATCAGGAGAGTAAGGAGGATGTGGCAAGACAATTGTTTTCATTTTCACCCCATCGTTGTTTGAAGCATGTTCTCACGTATCACCACAGAAAATTTTTTAATGCTTTCAGCGGTACGGGAATTCTATGGATGTCCTGAGCTTTCGTCGTCTTTGACACTTTCCCTGCCTCCTCTGAAACGTCGATGCCACTCAAAATCTAGCGTTCTCGATATTGCATCCTTGCCGTACACATGCTTCAACATTTTGTAAGTATTTATAGCACCCTTTTCCAAACCAACACAAAGTTTGATATTATTCTCTGCTCAACAAATGTAATTTCTTTCAATCTCTGGCTACTGAATGCATCCACCTACAAAATACGACGCCGTGGGGCAAGCCACATAACGCGTGATTTCGACAAACTTTTTTAGAAAAGAGGAAGAATGCAGTGACACAGAAATGTTACCGTAGTCGCTTTACTGCAAAAAGTTTTACTTCACTGTCTCAGTCCAGGAAATTTTGAATTCTACCTTTGATAATTATATTCACGGTGAAAAAATGATCTAATAAGTGAATTATTTCGAGAAATTTCTTTTCATACTCGTTGGTAATGAAAACACACTCTCAATAGTCAACACATTTTGATTCGCATTTTCTTTGTTTTTCAGGGGTTGCGGTAGCCCAGTGGTCAAGGCATAGGATCATGGCAGGCATGTCATGAGTTTGAACGCAGTATCACCAAAGACCCGCCGTGTAGGGGAGCGAAGCACTTTAAATCTGTCGAGAGCTCAAACGTCCACCCATTTGTTTTGGTGTCGTAGTTAGGAGAGGGGGATGCCAGCTCAGCCGTGGTCCTCATCACTTGACCATGGCTCAAAACCTGACAACTGACCATGGTCCGTCGCCAAAAGCCCTCGTGTAGTTGAACAGTGCAACGTTAATATTCATTAGCTTCTTTGATTTTAATAATTCTAGCATATTTTATTACGTATACACTGGAAATTCTTTGTTGTATTTCAGATGAAAAGAGAGAATATACTAATATTATTTCATACACATCGGTAAAAATAATTGCTTTTACCTGAGCAAATGTCTTCCACTTCTCTTCGAGTAGACGTTGAATAACTCCTCCCTCCAGCATATCCAGATGCTCAGTAGAATTTCCCTTCAGAATAATCATCAAAGCCGAATTCAGATCTTTGCGAGAAAAGACAGATACTTTCAGATATTTATGTATAATACAGTATTAAAAAATTGCATACATTAAATTTTTTTTTCAATTCCTACTATTAGCTCACACTCTCTATATATTTATTTATCTAAGTAGAAATTTCAATTGTTAATAAAATGCATTTTAAAGCTCTCAATTGAGCTGATGATTACATACATGATTATTTTGGATGACAATACAGTAATTTACTTATATTTAATAAAAATTGATTGATTAAAACTAATTATTTAAAAAATTACAAATACAACCACGTTGGCGTCATTTTTGGCGACTTGTGTCAAACCTTGAAAAGGTTTTTTTCCCTCACATTTTAAAGCGCTCATTTGAGCTGAAATTTCTATACATTATTGTTTTGGGTTAAAAGTACGATAGTTTAATTATAATTAATTAAAATTAATAACCACTTAATGTTGTGACTCTGCCATATGTATATATACATATTTATTTTAATTGTAACTATTTAATAAAAAGTAGTTAAAATAAAAAATTTTCTTTGTTGAAATTAGTAGGAATTGACTTAAATTTTTTTTATACTACTTGTTTTACTTCAACAACAATTTTTAAAAAAAAGACTCGAGACTTCATCTTATTTTAGTTCCTAAACATAACAAATAATAATATTTATAAAAATCTCAAGTAGTTTTTTTTCAAGCTTTCTATTTTATTAAACTTGCTATAAATTCCATATTTTTTGTAATGTTCAGTAATATTAAATATAAATTCATAATATTTAATGCGACACATTATATTATATACAATAATGAAGATCTAGTGCTTATATTTTAAAATAGCCTTTATTGAAAGATTTTTTTTCTTAGATAATATTCAGTTTCAAACATATTTTTCTTGTAATTAGTTTACAAGAAATAATGATAAATTTAATATAAATTATTTTAATTTATTATAATTTAAATTTATTATAAATTATTTTAATTTATTATAATTTAAACTTATTATGAATTATTTTATTATAATTTTAATTTATTATAAATTATTTTATTATAATTTCAATTTATTATAAATTATTTTATTACAATTTAAATTTATTATAAATTATTTTATTATAATTTAATTATAAATTATTTTAATTTATTATAATTTAAATTTATTATATATATATGATAAATACAGAAAAAATGCAAAAATTATATATTGCATTTTTTCTGTCAAAAATTACGAGTTTATTAGATTTTCAACTATTCAAAGTATAAGATATCCACATCAAAAAAAGATCTTTTTGTATCTTAACTTATTATTATTACTCTTAATTTAGTAGCCGATACCATTATACAAAATATCTATAAAAATTATGTATAGGAAAATTTTTAAAAAATACGGTATCTTACAGAGATTAATTGGAAATTTAAAGAGAAACAACACAAAAACTTACAAGTTTTAAACATACGCGAAACCATTTGAGTAATCAGTTTCCAATTGATGTGAAATCTAACATTTCATGTTACACAGACTAATAAATAAGTTTTGATATTTCCGATCAATAATGCATAAAGATTATTTCTTGTTTTTACCTCAATATCCTTTATATTATTGGAAAAAAAAAGTTTTGTTATTTGCATTTTATGGAATTAATGAATTCAATCAAGTCTTTAACATATCAACTGATAAGCAGTTCTTTGTACCATCATTTGATCATATCAAACACGCCAAGTATATTGTTTTCCCTGTAGCGATACACTTCTTGTGGGAAAAAGAGTTTTACAGAGAAAGTTAGCTTCCCAGCAATAACTTGAAAAAGATTATGGTAACCCCAGAAGATGTGAACGGGGTTACTATATTGGTGACTTTACCGCTCTTAGTGGTTGGAAATGATATCGCGGAGGAACCTTCAAGAAGTCACTGGGATCCACCCCTCTGAAAATTTTCATGGGGCTATATGTAAAGGTCCGTGGAGTTCAGAAGTCAGTCAGTCGAGATCAGAGTTCAGGCTTGTGCGTTGACTGAGATAAGGGAGAGAGATATTTTCTTTGTCTGAGTTTCTGCTACTGGAGTTAGCCTAGAAGGCCGTTTCTGGAGAGCTGTAAAGCTTGATAACAACGCGTGCGTTTTCAATTAGTAAATAATCTGTTACATTATTTTTTAGTATACGTACGTCGATTTGCCTTCGTGTAGTCATTTGTTTTGTTCATTAATAAATCTGTTATTACTCAAATAATTGGAGGCGGTGGCTGTTTTTCACCAACGCAAATTTGCAAAAATATTCATCAAGCATTGACAGTTTAATTCCCTTTTTGGCACTATTATTGTAAAATTGAGAAATTCGCGCGTTGTTTCTATTGTTTTTCTTCCCCCAATCTCATGTTCCTTTTCTGAGCTTTCGGCAAATATGTAAATACAGTAATAAAATTATTTAAGTTTCTCATAATAAGCTTTTTCTTCTAGCAATTGAGTAAAGAGATGAGACTAAAAGGAGAGATAAGGTCGAGGCCACGCGTTTGTAGACTGATTTTTTTGTAAGTCTCAGTTGTTATCAATCAGTTGTAACGTTTCTCTTAAAATTAATCAAAGAGGATATGCAGGGATTTCAATATCGATAGAAAAAACGTTTATATATTTCAAAGTTAGTGATAAAACTAGAAGTAATAAAAATACATATATCAAAAACACTGTCCAAAACCCATGTTATAAAGAAATATGCATAGTGCAATATTTTTCCCAACTCAATAAAGATAATTAGTATTTATTCATTTAAATAGATTAAAAATACTTTCAACATTCTACAGTACTGTTTTATCATAGTTTTGGTGTTAATTTTCTTAGTAGATAATAGTAATATAAATAATAATTCTTACTTGCTCTGCCATTCGGTTGCAGACTGTCCAAAGCATTTAGTGGATAACCGGAACACGTTATGTTACTATATCTCCAGAATTCCTATGTTTTTAAAATAAAGTAAATGTATTTTTCACTAAAAATTTCAATTTGATAAAATTTAAATACAAATGTGAAAGTTTTGTCACTTTATTAGAGAAAAGTTATTTATTTTGTTAATCAGAATTTTGTATATTTTTGTCCTTTTGTCCTTGGAAGCTTTCATAATAAGACATAATCTACATAATCTCATGAAGACTTTTTTTGAGAATGGTTTTAAAAAGAGTTTTATTCATGCTTGGGAAATTTACACATTTATAAGACTTTTAGGATAAGTCTTTAAGGTCTTCATTAACATACAAAAACATAAGATACTTAAATTTTGACATTAACTATTTTTTCGGGACAAAAATGATAATCTTTGCAATCCGCTGAAAACGCTATATCTGCTACAAAACTATCCGCCTTCCCTACTAAGATACTCATCATAGAACCCGTGCTGCCATATATCTTGGAAGAGTGGATTCCAAAAAATATTCCTGCTAAGTTGATGTGGCGTAGTAGTTAGGAGAGGGGGGTGCCAGCTCAGGTGTCGTCCACGTCACTTGACCATGGTTCAAAATTACGTGGTCCGTTGCCAAAAGCCCTCGTGTAGCTGAACAGTGCGCAGTTAATATTCACTCACTCACTCACTCCAAAAAAAGTACAGTAGTTATTTTTATACTTAAAAATGCAATATCTGCCTATTCAATTAAAATTATAGCATTATAATTAACTACTAACCGCAAACAAATTTTGAAAATTTGTCCAAATGATGTAGTGTAAAATAGAAAGTTTATTTACTTTGAGTGCCAGAAGCGATAAAAGTATTTATTTTGAAAAAAGATCAATTTCTTAATACCAAATGTGCATAATAAAATCATAAGAAAATAGAGATTTATAACAACCTCTTCCTTCAAAACTTAGTTTTATTCTGAAAAAAAAAATAGGGATTACGCTTATTACAGGAATAAATTAGAAGCGAGCGCCTTGCGTAGCCAAAACAAAAAGGGTTTCTTCACAAATAAAAGATAGATATATGCTGTCGTGGGCTTTTTTGCAGAGCACGCCAGAATTGCTTGCAGATGGCAGAATTTTTTCCTACTTACTTGACAAATATCGTTATATTTTGGAAACTTCACACAATATCTTTATAAATTATAGCCTATGTGTTATTCTGATGTATAAGCTATATTACTGTAAAGTTTCATTAAAATCCATTCAGTTGTTTTTGCGTGAAAGACGACCAAACTTTCGCATTTATAATATATATCTAGATTTGGACATAAGCTCTGAAACACATTTAATTAAGTTGGGATTTAAATAAATGAATTTCCAGGAGTAAAGCAACTAATCGGTTGACCTGTATTTTCCACATTTATTAAAATGTTATGGGAAACTTCATAATGTAGTTCATGCTAAATTTGATGACTGAAGATGAATGTTTTCATTCAAAACTTATTGTATGTTTACGTTTCACAGCATTATATTGCATTGTACATTGTACAATAATTTGAGGTGTTAAGAATATATTTTACGACAATTTATCAACAGAGACGATGCATTCTTGAGACCACTTTACCTTTGTAATAAAAAAAATTAATAGATTAAGTTGAAAATTATCAAGATGGTGTTTCTAAAATTGTTGACTTTCTGCTTAAAAATTTTAATTTAGAAACTTGTATAGTGAAACTTATTTTTATTCATCATATCTTTAGATGAGTAGAATGTTAGTGTACCATTAGTCATATTTTTACTGCCTACTGACTTAGCCGGAACACATGAGTCAGGGACAAAGGGAATCACGTAACTTACCATGTTTCAGTGATACATATCGAAAAGATTATTAAAGAATAATTAGAGAACACACACATCGTTTTCCCGATATCATTCTTTTCTTTTACACGAACATTCTTGTGGAAACCGGAGTATTTTTGTGTGAATTGATCGTCTGAATCATGGCAACCAAATCCTGTTATTACATTCTTACCAAATCAATGTTACAATCCAATCTCACAATTTTGTCACGCAGACCTTTTCTGTTCAATATTTCTTTTAAAAAGAATTTGGACTATTTGTAACCTTGACATCGACAAGGTCACACTGCAATTTTTTTTGAAATTTCAGCCTTCACTTTCAAGAATCACGATATTTTATTTTCAGTGAGAACTTCTGAATTTTTAACTAACAGCAAATGAAATGAACCAAACGATTCTGTTGTTATTTAGAATTGTATTATTACTCTTGTATTATAATTCTGTTTTGTTAAGTATTCCATTACTATACACCAAAATAAATAAATATAACTTATTACTTTGTGGATATTATTTAAAGTTAATTAATTATGCAACTATGTGCGTTTTATTCGATAGCTATTGCAGACGGTTTTTTTTTAAAATTTTATAAGAAATAGTTTGCAATAATGATGAGCAATATAATTTATTTTCAAAACAATAAAATATGCATCAACATTTTTAAATGGATTCATTATTAATTGTTATTAATTACATATTTGATGTGTTTTTTTCGATTTCGAAAAGTATATATCTTAATTATTATAACCAAAATATTATTTTCTTAAGTAAGATAATTAATTCCAACTAATCAACTTCGAAAAGTTATGAATTAGTCTCATTATTTACGTGTTTTCTTTCTACTTACGGTTATAAATATTTCATATGAATTAAAAACAGATAAATTTAAGTTTTAAACTTAGTTTCATATTACATTGCCTGGCTCGCCATTTGGGGATTATAGTATGTTGAGTATACCCCTCGTTGTTGTATAATGTAAAATTTTTCAAAATATTTTTGAAACAAAAAGTGTCATTTGGACATATAATCATACTCTTACGCATTTTTTAATGAACTTATATAATTCACCAGACCCAAATTTCAAAATAAATAAAATAATTTGATAATCAATGGGTTAAACCAGGGGTGAACAACGCGTGGCACGCGAAGACTAATTACAAAGTTTGAAACGATAATAAGTAACAATTTTTTTTTACATTTTTATTTAAAAGTAGTTGTCTGAGACAAAAAAAATTCTTCACAACTTATTTGTGATACACTTAATTGAATTAAAATAGAGAATTATCATATAGAGAATGCTCCTTCATTGTTGAGTGAGCTGGCTTCCCAAAGCTTTTTTTCACTTGCAATATTTTGAAATTTGAGGAGCGTATTTTAAAACATCTTGTAGAAATCAGTGAACTGCCCAGAATTGTGCCCAGTGAGTGCTTGCTACTCAAGAATAAAGATTGGCTAGGGGATTTAGCTTTTCTTACTGATATTATGGGGTAACTCAATATTTTAAATTTAAGATTACAGGAAGAAAATTGTATTTTTTCCAACTCTAATTGGTTATATAGCTTCTATTGTGAACAATCATTTGATGTTTTTTGTCTCGATTTAAGAGAAAAAAGATTAAAACATTTCACATTAATGCAAGAACTATCTTCCAAGATTAATAATACTCTGAGCACAATGATAGATTTACAAATTTAAGATTAATTTTTGCGGGATTCATTCAGTGCTAGGTTTTTCTAATTTTCAAGATGATATAAAGAGTTCTGATCTTTTCATAAATCATTTTTCAATTTCTCTGCAAGATGTTAATTGTTATGAAACTGAAATGTAAAGCAAATGGTAAGGAACTTATTTCGATTGCTGGTTATCTGAATTATATTGAATTTTTGGAAATTTGTACAAATAAGCAATTTTTAGTATTTACACGATTTGGCTGTCAAATATCGTTGTAGGCTTGGGTCAACATATATTTTCTATTATAAACACAATAAAATAAAAATATTGCTCAAAATTTACCGCCATGCGCTTGAAACAACCTAATTTTGTTAGCATTTTAGGGTAACTAATCCTAATATATATACTTTGGTAAAAATTCAATTTCCTACAAATTAAAAAGCAGCATTAAGCAAGTAGTGACTGTTTAATAATTATTTATAATGAAATGTTTCAAGTTACTCATTTTTGTTTTATACCTAACCTAACTGATTGAGCCTGTAAATTTTATTAACAATAAAATCTAAGTTATTAATCTATTGTCTATAAATCTATTGTCTTACTTATTATATTACTTTTAAATTTCCACTAAGACTCGCATTAAAAATGTGCTACTTACATAAGAGTCCTATAATAAACCTATATAAGTAAATTTTTTTCCTCTTTTCATACTTTTTTTTGCTTAAAAATTTCGAAGTGGTACACAGAGTTATTTTTTATCAGAAAGTGACACTCTTCCCAAAATGATAGACCACCCCTGGGTTAAACTGAATGATTAAATAATTACAGAAACTTAAATAAAATAGGACTGCCTTATTTTTAAAATTTATTCAATACTTACTAACGAACTAAATTCTAACATCTCTCTAAAAATCGTATTTCTGCCCAGTTTGCATGCCAGAGTAAGAGGAGTCAATCCAAATTTGTTACACAGATGATCAGACGCTGGCCGAATAGGATGGCGTAGAGCATAACCATACATTTTCTACGAATTAAGAATAAGAAATAAAAAGTAATGTAACACTAATACTGACACCTTTTGATTATTTATTAAGAATACTCTTTTTGTTTCTATTTTTGAAACATTTATTAGGTTATAAAACTATTAAAATGCAATTAAATAGTTGCAAAAAATTATGAGGCGCTTCAAATGAGAAAAAAAGTAATGAAATAAGTTATGACCAGAGCCTATTTAAAACAACGAATGTCAATTTCCTTAGAGTATAATATTAGGGTGTTAAGAATGATGTGATTTCATGAAACAAATAACGTAAAAATAATCTTTTCCTGTGAGAAATCATTCATTTATGTTGAATATACAACGTATATATATTTATATTACTCCACGCTCTTTTTCAGGTGAATCATGCTTTTGAAGTACGATTTGTCAAGATCTACAAATTAAATGTAATGGGCTCAATCCATGATGATCACATGATAAAGACAAGCACGTGTGTTCTCCGTGGAATACCATACAGACATTAAACTGATCGTATTTTTAAGTCAAACAATTAGAGAAAATTAAAAATTTCATAATTGGGTAAAATTTTTAAATGGTATAAAAATGTCTTCAAAAAGATTTTTTAAAATCAATAAAAAAATTATTTTATGCACGTACTTTTAAATAAAATGTATTTTGTGTACAATGTACTTTTTAAGAAAAAGTTTCTGCAAAGAGCAAAAGTTGGCAACAATGAAGCGCATGAACTGATTAGCTGAAAGCACAAGATAGCGTTTATCATGTGACTATGATGTCACATGAGTTTTTGAATTGATTGGCTAGAATTACGTGGTTATATATATAATATATATATATATATATATATATATATCATTATCATGTAACTATGACGTCACAGGAATTTAGCCCATTGTTAAACTAGGTGGCATGACTAGACTTTCGTACATTTAAACAACCAACAAATGATAGATTCTTTACTATTAAAAATTAAATTTTTGTAAAAATTATCTTTGATATCTGTAATTTTTAGAGCCTTTTTTATTGTTCGTTATTTCACGTGCTACCATGATTATCTGAAATAGATCATTTTCGAAAAGATAATTTACATCTCTCTTCAGAGCAGCTTTATTTTGTCACTTTTTAACACCATAAGTAACACCTTCTGATCTTTGTGGTTTAGTTAAATTATATTTTGGCAAAATGCACAGATAATGAAATTTAAATAATAAAATAATTTATATCTTGATTATTGAAATTGTCTTAATTTATATAAAGTTTTCGTGCAATAGTAATTTTATCCTGGGATGTCAAACGAGTGTGACTCCGTAGCTACAGGTAGTACGACCCATGTGAGCTTTACTTATTAGTAACGTGATCAACCGTCCTCCTATAGGGAGAATAGTCCTCCTTTTATAGGTCCTATCCTTCCTCGAAAAGTGTCTTCCTTTTCAATATTTTAAAACTGATCTGTTTATCTCTATATTCAGAAATGAACCAAACATTTTTCCAAACAACGAACAAATATCACAGGAAATAACAATTTTCAATGGTGTTCTTTGACTTCATCGGAAATAAATTGCGTTGAGTTTTTATCGAAAAAAATGTCTGATATTAAAGTTGATGACAATTGTCTGTTTGAAGAAATTGGAAGACTGAATGTGTATTTAAATTGTAATAAATTGAAACAATTTGAACATTAATATGCTGAAATTGATAAAAGATGGGTGGGAAATACTTAACTATTTCAAAAATGAACATATTCCATATAAAAATTTAATTATTCCTTTTGAATTTACGTTGTGTTGCCCTGTGAAACTAATGCACCAGTTGAAAGAGTTTTTCCAGTTGGTAATCTTGGGACAAGTGAGAAATCAAGATTGAATGTTAATATTTTATCTGCAGTACTTACAGCAAATATGAAGGATATTTTTGCTCCGAAATTTCTGATATATTAGAAAATAATGTATTGACAAACAAAAAAAATCATTCAATGAGAAAATACTTGTTTAAGCAAATAATTAAAAGGGACGTAAACATAATTAGCGCATTTTTGTTTGAATTAATAAAATGTTTCAAATATTTGCGTTACAACATTTTCTTAAATTTTTCGTCCTCTTTTTCATTGTAAAAAAACTGGTCACCGTATTATTAGAAAATATGACCTATGGCTAGAAATAAGTTTCATATCCCCGTATTATATAATCAACTATACTTGATACCATAGTTTCTTATATATAATTATTTTTTTAATTTTAGATGAAAAAATAAAAAAGTAGTTTTATGATAATCAGGATTCTATCAGAAATTTTCTGATTAAACAATTTATCCATGAAGGGGAAAAAGATAAGTGTAGGGAAAAAAACATAAAGCAAAAGACTAATATAAAAATGGTAGGAAAGACTAACTTAAGAACAAAATTTCTCTTACAAGTTTATCTCTGATGACAAGCACGTGCAAAATATTGTTTCCAAAAGTATCTTGTAAATTGGGATCAGCACCATGTTTCACGAGCAAATTGTAGCTGGGCTCATCGTCGCAGCAAGCGGCCCATGTTAACGGATATTCACCAAAATAGCTTAATCCTGAAGAGAAAATAGAGACGAGAGAATAGAATAATTTCAAGGTAGTTATGAATTTAAAGGTAGGGTTAATTTATCGAGAAAACATGTTGTGAGAGGCTGATTGTTACTTATTACATTCTAACGATCACAAACAATAAAATTTTGAAATTTTTTTAATTCCTAAATTTCCAATTAGTTGACAATATTTACTTTAGAACTCCATGTTTCCTTTTTTTTCTTCCGTCACAACGAATAACATCTTAAGTGCTAACATTTTAAATAAATTTTGCTTTTATAAGAAAAGGTGGCAAAAGTACCCTAACCTTCGAAATTGGTTTTCGCTCGAGGAATGGGCCATTGCTGATCTATGGGCATGAAAAACTTTCCATTGGCTCTCTGGTGAACATCAGCTCCGATTTCTACTAGCTTACGGACTAACTTAGAATTCTCGTAAGCTATGGCGAAATGCATGGCTGTGGCCCCTAAAAAATGAATAGTAAGATTTTGAGTACATCAACATAAATATGCATAGTTTAATAAAGACAACTACCATATTTACTCGGATCTAAGCCGCAGTCCTTTTCCAATGTTAATGTAACTGAAAATTGGGGGTGGCTTCGAATTGAAGGGAAAAAATTCATTGATTGTGTCACCCTTAGAGCAATTACAGGTCCATGCACTGGGTTAAATTTTTATAATACTGATTAAATAATTAACTGTGTTGACTTCTCATTAATTTTTCATTTTAAATTTATTTTAATTTCGTAAAATTGGAAATCACGATAAAACATTTTACACTATTTTTCCTTTTTCACAAAAACATGTTGAGAATTTTAGGCGCGTCTTAGAATCAATGGCACCTTAGATTCGAATAAATACGGTAATTAAATATTTGAATTAAATAAGCCAATGAAGTAATACATTCATATTTAAAATATAAAATGACACAGGAATAATAGATTTCGGCTTCTTAGAAAACTTTAATTTGCTCTGTTGCCAATGCCCAAGGCAAGAAAAAGTACTAATAAAAAACAAAACAAAATTGTAAAGTATTTCCAAAAATTATTAATAAAATTCACGTTAAGACGATAACCCATGTGTGTGTGTGATGGGTTAAAAAAAATTCGTTTTTTTCCCTTGCTTAAATAGCTTTCTTGATATGTCTAGAATATGGTGTTAAAGTGATTTGTTAAAATTTTATGTCTTTATAAAGATACAGCATTTAGAAGAAGCTATTCGGAGCACTGAGTTGGCAATCGAAGGCTGGTCCTATTGTGTGCAGTAGGCTTTATACCTGAGATATCCTTCTATACAATATATATTCGTATAAACAAGTTTGTACCGGTTTAAAAGGAAATAAGTATAATTATTGAATATTTTGGCGAACTTGTTTTAGTCTTGGTTTAGCTTCGAATAGCTACAAATTATTTTCGCAATGAGTGGTCAAAAAGGAAATACAACTGGAGATGTTCATCCTGATCGTAATAAAAAGCGAAAGTTTAGTGAAAACCGTTTTACCTCCCAAAATGATACCAAATTTACATCAGCTTCTGCGAGCAAACTAAAAAGCAGCATGAACACGTAGGTTTCTATCACTCCAAGTTTCGCGTATTGCATTTTGGAGTTTGTTTCAGTATTTTCCACTATTTCTGAAACTGTAATATGAAAGACTTGCAAAAGTGGTTGATCTTTCTCTCAGAGATCCAAAACAATAATAAATCTATAAATTCATTGGTTTGGACTTTTGTTCCAAAGCATCTACACTCTGGCCCCAAGATCGTTGAAATTGTAACATACTTATCTATCATCATCTTCAAAGAAGTTGTTGTAGGGATATATTAAAAGTGATGACGACTATGGGATGCCCCGTTGGCCGAGAAGCGCATACTTTTGTACAGAAACGTGATGAAACGCGCATTTCGCGCTCTGAGTAGCCCACGAGGGTTGCCGTTACAAAAGAAAGAATTGATGCAAGAGTTGAACAATCTACTTTGAAATAATTCCAAGAGGAAGAAAAAGGAGTACTCTATAGATCAGGCATCGCCGTTTGAGGATAAGTGAGTGAATGTGAGATTTTATGGTGCAAGAGCCAAATCTGGCTATACTGCGCCAAACATTTGGGAAAATCTGTGATCTAGACGGGAAAAGAAAGGATAAATTGAATGACAAGGAGGGTCTAAAATAGAGAAGGATCACTAGGGTACCCCAGGTTCGTGAAATCCGTGTTTACCAAAGATAGTAAACCCCTTGGGAAAAGGAAAGATCACTAGGGTTCCTCGGGATTGTGACACCCGTACTCACTTAAAGAAGGTGAGCCCCTGAGGGGAGGATAAGTTAAAATTTTCATAATTTTAACCGGACTTGAAACTTTAAACGTGTTTTCCCCCAAACCGTGTTTTTCAAACTTTCCTCCATCGCATCTCAAGAACGGTTTGACCGAATGTCTTCTAATTTATATGGTAGACTCAGCACATATATACGCACGGAATGGACTACGATCATCCCAAAATTCCCAATATTTCTATTTTTTTAATAACAAAAACATAGCAAAAAAAACCCATGAAATTCAAAACTTTTTTTTCTTCAGAGTTCTACCAGAAATCCAATTTTTGGTTTTTACTTCTGAATATAGTCCATACCGTGCTAGTCCATACCGTGCAATTAAGCTTACAGATTAAAATGCAATTATTTTTTTTATTTCAAATAAGTCAATTAGTCGGAATCATAGAGGAAGTGAGCACCCATTTTTACCAGCAGGGGGGGAGCAAGTGTTCAGAGCGCTATAACTCACGTTCTATTGGATATTTTTGGCTAAATATTTATATAAATACTCTTGAAATACATATAAATAATTTATAAAAAACTTAAAGTTTTATCTTTTTACGGGTCGTTAAAAAAATTCCCTAAAAATGCTTGAAAAGCAGGCCGTCACATTGTGATAATCCCCCCCCCTCTAGGGTGATTATCTCTAGAAGTATCAGCGTGAGCTAGATGCGTAGGATTAACGGAAGAACTAGAGGCATACATAATCTTAATACACTGGCCTCAAAAAGTTAAGGTACAAGCGGGTTTTTGTGTCTAATTTGCAAATGAATGAATGTAGAAACAAAAAAATTGGAGGATATGTGCATTAAATAGTTTTTTATTGAATGCGTGATAGAAATTTGTATAAGTGTATTGCAAAAACGATTTATAACAAAAAAAGCAATCTCTGCGGAAAAGTCCATTCTTGGAGAAAACAGCACATCACAGTGTTATGTGGTAAAATGGCATAAAAACAATACAAAAATGGGTTCTAATAAGGAATGTGTCCACCCCTAACTTGAATGCATTGGCGGCATCGATTTCCCATGCTGTTTATTAAGTTGTCGGACACCGGAATAGGAAGCGAAGACCAGACACAGAGTAAGCCTTGTTTCAGCTCATGTAACGACCTTGGAGGAGGATTTAAAGCAGCAACCTCTCTGCCAAGATAGTCCCAAAGATGTTCTATCGGATTCAGGTCTGGAGATCGAGCTGGCCATTCCATTCGTTCCAAACCGTGATCCTCCAGATACTCCTCAACAATCCGAGCTCGGTGAGGTCGTGCATTATCATCCATCAGAATGAAGTCGTTACCAATAGCAGCAGCATATGGGCGGACATATGGATCAAGGATCTCATCCCGATATCTAAGACCAGTTACGGTTCCTCCATGGAACACATGCAAGTCAGTGTGGCCACCGAGCGAGATCCCTGCCCAAACCAGGATTCCACCACCTCTATAACTGTGTCTTTCAACAGTGTTGGGGATTGATGGTATCTAGTGCGCTGTTCCCTCCAGATCAGTAGACGCCCTGAATCACTCTTCATTGTAAATCTGGACTCGTCTTTGAACAGCACAGAAGCCCATTGTTGCTGCGTCCAAGAAACATGTTCTCTTGCCCAGCATAAGCGGTTCCTTCGCTGTCGTCCGTTGAGGGGAACGCACACAACTGGTCTTCTTGCATACAGACCTGCATTGTGAAGACGATTTCGCACCGTAGTAGCGGAGATTCTTCTTCCTGATGCTTTAAAGTGGTCTGCAACGAGCTGCGGCACAGTAGTGGTTCTTCTCCTTCGTGCCGAAAGAGCTAGAAAACGGTCTTCTGCAGGTGTTGTAGCTCGTGGTCGGCCTGGAACAGGTCTTCTGGACACAGAATCTTCGGATTGGTATTGATCCCAAAGTCGCTGAACAACACTATGAGACACATTGAGACGTCTAGCAGCATCAGCCTGCGACAATCCCATTTCCATCCATCCAACTGCCCGCCACCTTAACGAATTGGGTAAACGACGTCTCTGAGACATTTTCTAAACTCTATTGACTATTGTCACCGAAACTGCCAACAACTGTTGAAAATCAACACAACTTACACACAAAAGTACGAAAAAAGCTTGATACTTGCATATTTTCTCTCACTCATAAATATACGTTCTTTTCTATAAAATAAAAGTGGTAGCAATCGTTTTTGCATTAATGTTTTTAAAGTTCGTTATTATCATTCATGTAAACTATGCATTTTATTGTTACTGCCATTTTTTTTATGGTGAGCTTCGAAAAACATGTTGTACCTTAACTTTTTGAGGCCAGTGTATATCTTTATTAAGATTTTCAACTTGAACTTCTAACAAATTAAGTTATGATAATTAATGTGAGAGAATCTACGATGGCAAAATACGCAACACACAATAGATATAGATAATAACGACTTAACCTAACTCGGACCACTATCAATAACTGAATCGCCTAAACTCAATTCTAATACAATCACTGATTTTAATGTTAAATAATCAATCCTACCTTGTTGCAGTCTGCAGAATCAATCACTAATACCATAAAGGTAATCTTGTATTTACTTGCGTGCACTGGTATGCACCTTGGTTCTCTATATCTTTATCACTTATAACTTCTAATCACCGCCACGTAACCTTATCCAAACTTGAACCACGAGCTATATTAACATTCCTCTACTTGCCATCAACTACCATAAATTGCCCTCGCGCTTACTCTAAGTTCCGATATTTAAAAGGTTCTTAATTTGCATCTTTCTTTCACACTTCACTTCTTGGATTTGCTTAGAAAAGAGTTGCCATTAATTCTGGCCTCAAAGAACCCAGAGGACATGTTAAAAAAAAGACGCGTTAGCCCGTCACAACAGGGGTGAACCCTCTTAAGGAAATGAAGTGAAGGGGAAAAGATTCAAATGTAGCAGATGTGTAAATTCAATTTTTCATTTACGATTCAACAAGAAGTTTTTAGATTTATTTGTTAAAAAATTTTGTGCGAAAGAAAGGAATAATCTGCGCAGAAGTTGAATAATTTAATACAGCACAGTATAATGCAAATAGGTTTTTAAAGAATATTTTTATTTTACAAATGCCAGGCAATTGACCATCAGGTCATTAGGCAACAGGCTCTCCAATATCTTTTTACAATGCAGTTAAGATCATTCAGTGCAGAGAACTCGTCCAAATGAGCGGCAGTCATGTCTTGTCCAGTGTCACACAAAACGCAGATAGGTGTAGTCACTAAATTAAAACGAAACAGATGAGCACAAAGGCAGTCATGTCCGGTTAAAAGTCTAAATTTAGCCACAGCAGTAGCACGAGGAGAACTTGGAATACCGTGGGATTTCTTACATAGTGTACTCCAAGGCTTATCACGAGCAACACGAGAAGCTGTAAGGCGAAATGATTCCCTAAAAATCCTTTTAATTTCCAGTTTGGCAGAATGAAGTGTCAGGTCTCTGCGAAAGTTCTGAAGGCTACCCGTTCCCTTTTTTGCCAAAAAGTCTGCCCTCTCATTTCCCCAAAGACCACAGTGGGATGGTACCCATTGAAAGACGATCTTTCCTTTTATCTTTCCCAGGAGTTCTCTACAGTTCTGCACACGTAAACAATTATTCTCATTATAGTTGGACAAGGGGGTAACGTAGCAGGCCTCCTCGTGGTGCACCCTGGTTAACACTAAATCTGCTACAGCGATTGCCGCTCTCCTCTCGTTTTGTGTGTGATGCATTCGGGTTCTGGTGCTAACCGTCCTTTTAAGGATCAGCAGCGGCTAAGAATATTACAATGGAATGCTGGTGGTTTCTCTCTTTTTAAAGAATATAAGTGTATCCAAAAAAACACATAATCAATTTTGTGTTGTGTGCCCAGTCATAAATTTTACCGATGCTTTACAAAAATTTTGTTCATTAAAGTGCAATATTGATTCTTTATTCATTTCAATAAGGGAAAAATCGTTCGTAAATTTGACCAATATTCTTTTTTGTAAATCAATATAGTAAATATTTTTTCCCACAAAAAATAATTACAATTTAAATGGATTTAATTTAATGACATTTTCGATAGATCTCTGTTTTGAAAAAAAATAACCATTTTTATTGAAAGTAAATACAACAAAAGTTTTGATAAATGTTAGTATAAATGTGTGAAAAAGATAATTTTTCTTTTTTCTTACACTTAATTTTTTTTATTCTACAAAGAGTTCGGAAAAAGTTATCGGAGAACTTAAACCTTTTTAAAAAATTTAAAATTATTATCATATTGTATTCGGTACTCACGTATTATGTGATCGACGAATTTCGATCAACAAAAAGACATTACTAATTCAAAAAATTTTACCAAATGCTGTCATCGTTTTTCAATTCCTACTATGAATTTACACTCTTCTACATATATTTATGTATATATGTTGTTCAAATTTTCAATCGTTAATAAGATACTTCTCATTCATCCAATGAAGTTCAAATACATTTTTTAAACTTGTAGTAGAGTGTACACTTGCACTAGATGTACATACAGTTTTTTAAAAATATTAATTCATTAATTAAATTTAATTAATTAATTATAGTTTAATAGAGATATATTTCTCTCTCTCTCTCTCTCTCTCTCAGTCGATATTATTCCTCTAGATAGCAGCACTATTGGATAAAACACTTTTTGTTAAATTTGTGATGAAGATTTAACTTAACCTAAATAGTCATATGTTAGTTAAACTTCAGCATTCCTTTTACCCTAGTTTCAAGATAAATTCTTACCTATTAGGTTCAACTTTTATTAAACAATGTAATTACAAATTTATATAGTGTGGTTAAAAAGTTTTTAATGTTGATTTAAAAGATGTTTTGTCACTTATATTATTGTGATTCTGTCATTGTACATGTTTATATTAATTTTAATTATTTAATAAAAAGTAACTAAAATAAAAAAATTTCTTTGTTGACCTAAGTAGGAACTGACTTTAAATTTTTTGTATATTATTTGTGTGTGTGTGTGTGTGTTATTACTGTGTTCAAATGTGCGCGTGAATGGCTTCCACTATTGGCTGCAAATTGCGGATTTTGGTCCCGTCTTTTGATTTGAGGAAGTGGGCCGACCGTTTAATACGAAAGTAGCAAATGTTCAATGTGATAAATATTGACTGAATATTTTGAATAATTGTAACTATATATATATATATATATATATATATATATATATATATATATATATATATATATATATTTCTATCACCGATTAATCCATTTTAAAATTTTTACGTAATATAATTAATAATTAATGTTAAAACTTAATTTCAACGCAGAAATCTTACCGTAATATTCTTCGTCTTCTACAATATCATGTGCTAGCGCAGGATAGAGTTCTACCAAAAACATAGCTATATGAGTATGGGCGTCGGTGTTGCATAAAACTAGTACGTGCAATAACGACTCTCCCAGCATGCCTCTCTGGTCCAATTTCCAGCACACTTTACGGCATTTTTTCTCTTTTGAATACTGAAATGAAAATGTGTTTCGATAAATGAAACAAATAATAATAAGTAAGGAGTAAAAATGCATTTGAGACTGATAATAGGTATGTAAAAAATATAATCTAGATTTAGAGAATTATAAGTATTTTATAAGTTTATAATGAGAAAATAAGAAAAAAATTTAATTTTTAAATAGAAGTTAATTATTTTATAAATCTTAATTTTTTAAGCAAACATGTTTATGCTTGTTCTTGTTGTGAATGTACAAAAAAATTCGTAATATTTTTTTACATTAGTGTATTTTCTTTTCTCTGTTATGATTCAAATTCCCAGAATTCATTTTTTGTGCTGGTGTTTCTAATATGGACTTTTCCTTGTATGTTTATTGAAGGAGTTATTACAAACAACAGCATATATTAGATAAACTAGAGTCTAACGACTGATCAACCCCCATTGTATTAATTATACAATAGTTTATGCTCATTGCTTAAATTGTAAAACTGTAATTTGCATGCATTATGCAGTTCTATTTGTTTATTCTTTTTCGCAAAAGTCGTTCCTGGCGCTCTCTTCATTTAAATTTATCATCGTCCAACACTTCATTGATAAACCAGCAGCTCTTGCAGCTTCCTGAAAAGTTGAGTATTTAATTCCGTTGATTGTTGATAAGTTTTCGTGAGAGAAACGCTTTTCTCTCACACAACGATTTCAGTCTAGGCAATCATTGCGATATTTTTTTTGTCAGAGCTTGCAGTAATGTACTGTCGTAACCGCATTGGTGACATTGTATGAAGCGAAGGACAAAGTTACCAACTGAGCGCGTACGACACATGCGAAATCGAGGTTGCCAGCTTGGCGAGTTATCTTGCACGTTGGCATTGTTGCGATAGTATGTAATTAATTTGTTACAGCATCACGAAAAACTTTTTTTATAGAGAGAGAGAGGTGTTGTTGTCTAATGCTCTAGAGACTCAAGAAGTTAGACAAGACACATAAGACCGTTGACTCTTAAAATGTCGATCACAAGATGGTGATCTATATACAAGGTGTGACATACGCAAAAAAACGAGACTAAGTGTGTAGCTTGAAAAAGAGTGAAGTTGTCAACAATTGTTTTGATGATATCATCCCACACTCCTCCTCTATCCATGTGGCCAGTTTCACTTTAATTGATCACTCTAGTTGGGAGTTATGCGTCATCGAGTGAACACGTACAACTGCATTCTGCCGGAAAAATGTCGAATCAACATGAAGTTTCTTGTGAAACTGAAGAAATCAGTCACGAAAACATTTCAAATTCTAACCGAGGCTTATGGAGATGAAACTTTGTATCGTGAACATGTGTTTAAATGGCATAAGCGGTTTTCAGGGAGAAGGGACAGTGTGGAAGATGATGAACGTGCTGGGTGCTCAAGGTAAATGATTACAGACCAAAACATTGCCAAAATTCGTGATATAAGTGGGTTCCCACTCACACCACGAACTGTCAAATTAGTCTAATTGTTAATCAACGCTACTATATTGAAGTACTAAAAAGACTTTGTGAAAAATTTTGGAAAAAAAAGGCCAGAATTGGGGAGTGATGGATGACTGTTGCACCAAGACAATACATCTGCTCACACGGCCCTATTTGTTAAGCAGTTTCTGATCAGCACAAATATTACTGTGATGGGGTATCCTCCTTATTCACCTGATTTGGTCCCATGCTACTTTTTTAATTTCATATAGTTAAATCTTGCTTTAAGGAAAGCTATTTTACCTCAGTTGAAGAGGATCAGGCAAGAATGGAAAATAACCTAAAGGGACTTCCAAAAATCAGCGAGAACGGTTACCAGCAATGAAAGCACCGAATACTGAAGTGTAGGAATGCTGAAGGGAACTACTTTGAGGGTGAAACTGTCACGGAGAACTGATTCTGTATGTACAATGATTTATTGAACCAGTCTCGTGCTTTTTGTGTCACATATCGTAGATGCCTTTTTATTTTTTGTTGTTCTTTTTGTGAAGTTAATTCCACTCAGGTATCTCGGGACAGCACATTTATTTATATACAAATACGAAAAACTATCACGGAAACTGCACACAGCGAGCCTGACCCAAAAGCAAACAGCGACCGGTCAGCTAGTGCAGCGATCCACAACCCCCGGTCCGCGGACCGGTACCGGACCGTGGATTAAATGTTTCCAGGTCGCCTAAAGAACGTTAAACTATTGCCATTTTATTTTAAGTGGTGCATTCCTCTCGGAATTGCGCAACTTTCCCCAGAAATCACTTTATATTCCATGTTAAATCACTTTTATTCGTTTTTGGTGTAACTATATTTTATTCGAAGGCATATTTAAATGTAAGTAATTAAAATGGTCAAATCAAAACTATCTAAAACATAAACAATCAACGTGTCCCACCCTCAGTGGGGCGTGGTAAAATTATTAAACGTTGACCGGTCCGCAGCGATAAAAAGGTTGGGGAGCACTGAGCTAGTGAACCCCGTAGAAGGAATGAGTGGGAGTGAAGCGGGAAAACGTGCGTGGGTGGGTCACACAGTTATAGTTCCGCCAGAAAAAATAGTTCACTCGCTTCTCTCACCCCAACATTTTTTAAGAGATCCATACAGTCGAGATGTACTCGACAGAAGCCTAATAAATCTGACACTTTTAACGCATGGCGAAAATCTTGTACTCCGAGAACCAAAAGTCCTTTATGTAAACACTGGCAAGACATGAGAGGGTAGTATGGAAGCCTCTGTCACATTCACGGTTTAAAGGCAGACCAGGTCTATAACCGATGTACCAATTATGATTGGATGGCACCCTCCACTCCTTTGCGATTTTTTCTGCGAGTATAATTTCTTATAGGAAAGGGTGGAAGAAGGAGGAGTTCTTAAAGGTGGGAGTTGGGAGCTTAAAGCCCTCCTTTACTAATTTGATAGTCATTTCATTGACATAAAGGTTGACATGAGATGAGATCCTTTGAAAATGAATATCGTGATAGAGCAATATGTTTCATATTGTATAGGATTAAAAAACTGGTTTTGAAGCGAACATGAAACCCATTATTTGTCATGATGGTGGAACGAGCTACGGCTATTGGAAAGAACCCAAAGTCAGGGCTGCTTATCCGCTTAGGCATATGTATCACCGCCTATCAGGTCATGAGAGAAGTATTTATGCCCATAAGAAAGTAAAGACTGAAAATAGATCTACAATGGGAAATGAAAAGCTTAACAGCTTGATGTTGCTGTGAACTTAGAATACTACGATAGAGATTGATTTGAATGATACCATTAATGATTTTGCAGCGAGGAAAGCTCTAAGAAAACCTTTGTTGAACAAGTATATAATGACAGTGGCTCAGCAAAGAATAAAAATGTCTAAAAGTAATAGATATTAAAGCGAGATTAAAAAAGACGATAACAAGTTGAAAACAGTTCATACAATAATGTGTATTTAATACTGTAACTGCAAACGATTTCATTCATTTACTGTACTAATTTACAAAAGGGAAAGGGGGGGGGCAGTGATACCGTAAGGTAAAAAAGGAATAAGAGTGCCCAAACCATGACACTATATTTTCCTTATGACTTCCGGTTGCCATTCCGGGACATAGGTGGTCCAAGACTCTCTAAAGAGCAAAAAATGAAAAAGAGTAAGAGAGTTAAGGGAAAATTTTTCCAAACCAAAACTGGCATGGTAAGAACTGAACGGTACTCTGGAAATAATAGAACGGGCGTAACAGTATGAAGTGCCTAGGGGGCCGGGGAAGCTAACAGCGGCTCTTCCGAAAGATCACCATTTTTCTTCGTGGACAGAGTAGCCTGAAGACCTAGTTGCCAGGAATGTTGCTTAAATGTTGTATAAAATACGCATATTAAAAATGCATTAAAATTTCTACATATTTAACTACGGCTTGTATTAAAACGTATATATTTGTTAGGGTTCCTCTTTATATATTAGCCCTTTTTTCATACGTACATTTTACAGTGGTTAATACATTTCAATATTATTTTCAACTTAAGAAACTTGTTACTTAAGCACTTGCAATCTTTTAATGAACAAGTATTATAAAAAAAAATTAAGTCAACTCCTACTTTGAATGAATGAATAGAAAGTATTTTATTAACAATTGAAAATTTGAATAAGATGTATAAATATATATAAAGGGTGTTTTTTAGAGGTATAGAACTTTAAATTGCAATAAAACAACGATGTATTATTCGATTGACATGAATTTTTTTTATTAGAAAGATAATCTTGTGGCATTACATTTTAAATATGATCAAGCAAGGCGTAGATTCGTCGAATGGGCCCAAAACGAGATTGCTGTTGTTCCCGATTTTCATAAGCGAATTTTGTTTAGCGATGAAGCGCACTTCTGGTTGAATGGCTACGTCAACAAACAAAACTGCCGCATTTGGAGTGAAGCTAATCCACAAGTGTATGTCGAAACACCGTTACATCCAGAAAAACTGACTGTTTGGTGTGCTTTATGGGCTGGTGGAATCCTTCTTCAAAAACGATGAAGGCCACAACGTTACAGTCAATGGTGATCGGTATAGAGCCATGATTACTAACTTTTTCATTGCTGAATTGAACAATCATGATGTCCAGGAGCTGTGGTTCCAACAAGACGGCGCAACATGTCACACAGCTCGTGCCACAATCGATTTATTGAAAGACACGTTTAGTGACCGCCTAATTTCACGTTTTGGACCTGTGAATTGGCCTCCAAGATCTTGTGATTTAACACCGCTAGACTATTTTCTGTGGGGCTATGTAAAGTCATTGGTCTATGCAGATAAACCACAAACGCTTGATCATTTGGAAGACAACATTCGCCATGTTATTGCCGGTGTACGGCCACAAATGTTGGAAAATGTCATCGAAAATTGGACGTCCAGATTGGACTACATCTGAGCCAGCCGTGGCAGTCATATGCCAGAAATCATATTTAAAATGTAATGTCACAAGATTATCTTTCGAATAAAAAAAATTCTTGTCAATCGATTAATACATCGTTGTTTTATTGCAATTTAAAGTTCTATACCTCTAAAAATAACACCCATTATATGGAGTATCTAATCAAAATATAACAATTTTATAAGTACCTGATCATGACCTCCTCGTTCCATCACTTCTCCTTCTCCGTCCTTGTACATGTATTGCCTGAGTTCATTCGTGGCTATGTTCTCCAGCTCTTTCTGTCCCTCAAGTAGGTATCTCTCGATGAGAGAACCAGATTTCTTGTAGTTGGCCAATTTGTATAAAGGACTAAGTGGTTGGTTTGCTTCTTCCTTGCTCACGATCTCGTCTAATAGGGAAGTGGCGAGACTTGAAGCTCCTCGATCCGAAAAACGAAGAAGGTTCTCAATCGAATACTTTCCCATTGTTCTGATGAAGAGCAATAAGATATTATTTACTCGTCTACATTTGCTGTGATGAATAAGTGTTAGAAATTATTAATGGCCAAGTAGAATCCCAACAGTCATTGTTTCAATATCTTTGACTAATGATATTCTAATAGCACCATAGGTTCGAATGCCAATTTTTCACCAAAAACAACCATAAGGAAGATGGATTTTAGATGAAAACCGTGCCATCACCATCAACATATTCAACTTCTCCGTAATAAATACCGTATATTTCCGAATATAAGCCAATCCTTGCATAAGCTGAGAGTGCGTTTTTTCTCCAAAAAAATTACCCAAAATTCGAGACCTGTATATAAACAGAATTGAGGAAAAAAATTCCTGTAATTTTTAAACACTTCGCCATGGTAGTGAAAATGTCGACAAGTGCATAAAATTAATGGAATATTGTGCAACTAAATTGCTAATATATTTGGAATCGGAATATATTATTGCTATAATATATTCCGGTTCAAAACGTAAACGACATTATGGTAATATCTAAAAAACCCCATCATAAACTAACAAATTTTTCTTCTATCCGTTTATTATCTCGTACAGCAGGGGCGTAAAATTCGCGGGCCGGTCAGTATATTGGTACACAATAATATTTATTAATATAATACCAAAATTTCCCCCAGAATAGAAAAGATAGTAGCATAAAAGAGATGTCAAGTGTCAGGATGTGAATATTAAATTATTATTGCTCTTTTATTTATTTTTATTATAATGTATTATTTGAAAAAAAACTTAAGTTTTTATGAATATTGATTTTTTTGCGGCCCACATAAAGTTAAACCTTGTTTGCTTAGCCCATGTTAGTCTTTGAGTTTGACACCCTTGTCGCACAAAATCTGAGCTAGTCATAATTTCTGCACTATTTATTTTTGTTTGGATAATGAACAGGAATAGAAATTCTAGGTTCTTACGTATTATCGCAACCTATTGCCTACTTTATATGAAACGAAGCACATGACTGTCAGTTTAGCGCATACGACACGTACGAAATTGGGGATGCCAACTTGGAGAGTTATTTTGAACGTTGGCGATTGCTGCGATAATACGTAAGTACCGAATTCGAATATGGCATGTGATTGGTGATTAATATTTCATGTCCTGAAGAAAAAGTCACTAGAAAGATGATTATAGGCATTCATGCACTCCATTGAATAAATGTGAATTTTACGAACTATTCGGAGATTTGATTTCAAATTTTGAAGGATTTATGTGACTTTTTTCCCATCTTTTAGAATAAAAGTTCCATTCAAAACTCAGTTTATTCACGGAAGTATATTGTATATTGTTCAGAGTAACCTTAGTCTTCGGAATCTGGTCACAAACAGCAATCAATCTCAATTTAAATAAAATCAAATTTATAGTGCCTTAAATAAAAAATTCATTTTCCATTTTGGGCATTTATGTTAATTTAAAGAAAGTCTGGTCCCTCTTGGGGCTGTTATATGAAAAATTTATTTTGTTAAATGCAAGGCTTTGTTTAATATTTCGATTTGAGGAGTAAACATATTTGTAAAGCTATGAATTTAATAGAGATATAGCTTATAAATTATATATATAATATATATATATAATATATATATATATATATATATATATATATATATATATATATATATATATATATATAAACAAAAAAGTACAGAAATTTGTGAACCGTTACTTGAAAATTAGCTGCATTTTAATTTTATTAATGAATACACAATTGGAGATTGTGCGAGAGGATATATATATATATATATATATATATATATATATCGCTAAATTCTAATAGTTATTATATAATGTTGCACGATATTTTTATTAATGTATATTAAATAATGGAGATAATTAATGATATAAAAAGTTTATCAAAAATGGAAAAAAATAGTAAAATTTAAAATATTTAAAATTTAATTTACCTGGATTCGTCTCACACAAAAACTAAAATCCTTCCAAATCTCTCTCTTATATTTACATCATGTTTAATATTTACGGAAGTAGATACCAAATTTTATAGGTTTATTTCTGCATGAATCTAATTTTCATCTAAGTGTTTTAACCCTAAGATATTTCTTCGAAGTAGTAAAGATAAAATCTTTCGAAATTGTCTAACCCTCACTTTTCTCTTGATTAACGAAAATATTTGAATCGTTTGGATGTAAAAGTGATGGCCGGTTCCGCTGACCTAAAAAAGTTCGAAGAAGTATTACAGCGCACGCGTTGAAAGTGGAGGTCTTATTTCATTGGACTTTCTTAAATTCACATACGTCATGCTTGAAAAAGAAACGAGAAATGACAATATTAAAATACACATTTAGTAATTTGGGTTCTTCTACTTTTAAGGATTTTTATATACAGCATAAATGTGTAAAAAAATAAACAATTTATATTTTATTTGTTCTGAAAATTGATGATAAAAATTATCAGAATCCAAACAATTTAAATTTATTTTCATTAAAAACCTATATTAAAGGGGGGATTTTTATTTGAAGAAAGTAAAATGCAGCGCGTTGAAATTAATGTTTTTAAAAAATACTTAAAATCCTATAAATATATCTTTGAATACATTATTTAAAAGCAGTGTAAATACTTTTCATATTACTTTGTAATAACAGAAAAAAATAGTTTACTATTATCTAGGAGAGAAGAAATCGAATTCTCTCTCTCTCTCTCTCTCTCTCTCTCGAATATTTCTTTAGAAATATTCACATTTCTTATCGTTAGATTTCACAAATATATGAATTCAAAACACAAAATTACTATTTTATAATATTGTCTAAATTGTAAAATTCTGTTATTTTAAGCACAAAGTAATAGATAATTTCTTAAGGTATCCAACTACGTTCGGAACCGTGATTTTGCAAAAGCGTATAAATAGATAATATTTACGATATTTAGTGTTACTTAGATTAGAAATTTATATAAAATTGTTTTAAGAATAGTATTACAATAAAAATTATTTAAGTGCAATATTTTGACAAAAAATGAACATGGAATGGCCCATTTTCAAAATATTCTCCTTTTGTGAAAAATGCTTCTATTATAATAATATTTTGCCTGTATATAGCTCAGACCTCTCTACAGAGGCTCAACTAGAATTTTTGAAATATATAACTTAGAAGTTGGTTTATCCATGTTTTGCGACAACAAAGGGGAGAAATTTTAAGAAAAAAACGCCGATAATTATTTCAATGGGTTGTAACTCTGAAAATAATCTGAATTTTTCAAAAATCGTAGTTGAGCCTCTGTACAGAGGTCTGAGCTATATACAGGCAAAATATTGTTATAATCGAAGCATTTTTTCACAAAAGGAGAACATTTTGAAAAAAGATTATTCTAAGTTAATTTTTTGCCGAAATATTGTATTTAAATAACTTTTTTTCTCAAAATGTCCTTAAAATAATTTTATATATGTATTCTAATCTAAGGAATACTAAATATCATGAAAATGATCCATTTATGCACTTTTTAAAAATCACGATTCCGAACGTAGTCGGATACCTTAATACTTTTTTATTATTAAATGTGTGTGTTTCAGTAATATCTCTCTAAATTTACTTTTTCAGAATACTTCTCATTATACTCGAAAATTAGCCTTTAACATATCTGTCAATGATATTTTTAAAAAAAATTCTACATCTTATATTTTTTTTCTTTTTTTTATTCATTAAATATATTTTGAACCTAAACATATCTCAGCTGTTTTAGAATTGTGTTTAAAGCGCATTTGTCACAATCAATCTTCTCTTAAATAAAGTGTGTGTATTTTTAAAATTTAATATATAATGTTATCCAAATCTGATAGCACGAACAAGAATAAGAAAATGCAATATATAATATAAAAAAGTTATACATCTCTTTGCTTTCGTCATAGGAATTATATCCCTCTGAAGAGAAAAAAACCATAACTAAAAGTTACGGATGTTTAATGAAAGAAAGGTCGAGCAAATAAGCATAGTTTTTCCCCCTTTTGTCTATTTGCAATTTAGGATGGACTGAAACGTAGAAATTCGAATATGTGTAATATGTCACTAGAAACGGATCTTGGTAATGTGGGGCATTGACATCTCTATTTTGTAAAGAAAAGAGAAGGCTTGTAGTTTTATATATTACTATGACATGTGTGGTATTTATTATAATAATTTAAGAATGCTTCTATGTGTAAAAAATATAATAAATTCATTTTAAATATTTCATATTTAGTAATGACAGGGGAAAATATAAATATGTTACGCAAAGTTAATCATTTTTAAATCTAATGCTATACATCTTTATAATCACAACATTATACTTGAAACAGTATTAAATAATTCTCCGGTATAATATATCATTTCCATGATATAAGAATCGAAAATGTAGCTTTTTCATGATGTATCAGTGAAAAAATGTTTGTTATAAGCGCAATTAAATGCAGTCAAAAAAGAATTTTTTTTTAAATTTTAAATTCTAATGTCTAAAATATTTAAGAATTTTAAAAATTGCCGTTAAGGAAAAAACATCGATATAAATAATTGCAATTTAGTCCCCATATTAAAATAGATAATAAGTTTCAAAGCATTTTGATAGATATGTATCTTATTCATATTACATATCAAAGTTCCTCCAAAATTTTCTTTATAATATGAAAAAAATTAAAATTTGTAATTAATTATACTATTATACGAGCATAGTTTTCGAATGAAAAAATAACATTTCGTAATATCATTTGGTATTTTAATTCCATGTATTTTAAATATAACTAAATATTATTTATCTAATTCATGACGTTTGAGTGTTATACATGCCTGCTTTCACCAATAACGAATTTAATTTTCTAATATATATATACAGTGGGCCACAAAAGTGTTCGTACACTTGCAATTTCTTATAAAATTTAACGTTTTCGACTAATAAAAATTAATATATTGTAATTGTAATTTTTTTATGATATCTGCAACTTGTTCTTAATGGAATGACATAATTAATTTTTTAAAAATAGCATAACTATTTTTTAAAAAGTTAATAACCAAAAAGGTATAAAAAATTACGCCACAAAAGTCTTCGTACACTTAATAAAAATCTCAACTAAGCTTTAAATATTGTATTTCTTTCTTAATTTAGTGCTTAGTAGGATATCTTTTAGTGTCCACACTAACTTTTAAGGGTCTTGGTATAGAATTAATCAGTTTTTTGTAATTTCTGCATCGGTTTTCCTCCATTCTTCTGTGATTATTATTTTTACTTCACATTTTGTGTTTATTTGTCATGTTTTCTTTTTTTTTTACATCAAACTCTCACCAAATATGTTCTACTGGGCGAAATAAAGTGATTGAGGAGGTGTTTTTATAATTTGGGAACAGTTATAGAGACACTAGAGGCGTACATTGAGAGCAGTGCGCTTGGCATCATTATCCTGTTAAAAAATGAAGTCGTTTCCAATATCCAAATTTTGGGCGGATAATTTAAAATTTCTCTTTAAAATATTTAAATAGAGCTCATGATTCACAATACCATCAAAAATTACCAAATTACATAATTCTGAGGCCAATTTACACCCCAGAACACCTCCACTTCTATGCTGAAGCATGGAGGTGGAGGAGTTCTTGTTCCACCTAAATTGATGTTATTAAACTCCTCATTTTTTCATTTACAAGCTATTATAGGTCCATCGGCACAAAAATGTTGAATTATCTGCCATCCCAATCAATGTGCTGTCAATTTTGAATTTTCTGAAACTTAATCCGAAGAATCTAGTTGGATCAATAAAACGTGGAGGTGGAAGTGTTCTTGCGTGGGGGTGTAAATCGGCCACAGAATTAGGTAATTTCGTACTTTTTGTTGATATTGGGAATCATGAGCTCTATTTAAATATTTTAAAGAGAAATTTTAAATGATTCGCCCAAAATTTGGATACTGGAAACGACTTCATTTTTTAATAGGATAATGACGCCAAGCGCATTGCTTTCAATGTACGCCACTGGTGTCTCTATAACTGTTCCTAAATTATGAAAACACCTCCTCAATCACTTTATTTAGCCCAGTAGAACATATTTGGTGAGATTTTGATGTAAAAAAAGAAAACATGACAAATAAACACAAAATGTGAAGTAAAAATAATAATCACAGAAGAATGGAGGAAAACCGATGCAGAAATTACAAAAAACTGATTAATTCTATACCAAGACCCTTAAAAGTTAGTGTGGACACTAAAAGATATCCTACTAAGCACTAAATTAAGAAAGAAATACAATATTTAAAGCTTAGTTGAGATTTTTGTTAAGTGTACGAAGACCTTTGTGGCGTAATTTTTAGTAGCTTTTTGGTTAGTAATTTTTTAAAAATATAGTTATGCTATTTTTAAAAATTTAATTATGTCATTCCATTAAGAACAAGTTGCAGATATCACAAAAAATTACAATTGCAATATATTAATTTTTACTAGTTGAAAACGTTAAATTTTATAAGAAATTGCAAGTGTACGAGCACTTTTGTGGCTCACTGTATATATAGCAATAAAAAATTTCTTGAATTCTATTAAATTGGATTAAAACACATAGAAAAATTTAATATATTCTTGACTTTCAACCAACGTATTATTTTATCTGCTACAGAAATCCAAGAAACGAAAAAAATTATTCCAAATTTTAAAACAATTCTGAAATATTTAACTATCATACTTTTCTTAATTTCTCTTCCTTCTTGGCATATTTTGAGGTCAAACGATTTTGAAATTGTTATGAATATAAAATATATTCATTTTCTTTTATTTTTAAATAAATGCTCTTTCCATTTTACGTGAAATCTTTTTGCATAATGCTGATTTGAGGAAGACTTGAACGTTTATATATGATTTTTAAATCTCATCATAAAAATCCAGGAAATGTTTTTCGTTACGGGCATTATAGATGTAATATTTTCAGTTTAATTAAGCGATTTAAGTTAAATTTATGTCAAAAGTGCGAAAACTTTTTTAAATTTTATGTATATTCTTATTAATGTAACTTATTCATTTTAATTATGAGTAGTCCCTTATTATTTAATTGCTTGGGATCAAAATCAAATATTAAATTTAACATTGATAATAAAAATTATTGATAAACGTTATCAACTCTATATTTTTTTAAAAAATAAGATACATTTTTTTAATTTGAGCAACATTAAGTTTTATCAGTTAATACATATGCAAGTTGCATATCAAGTTAAATAGTTGCGGTAAAAAATTTGATTGAATAGTATAATGCAAGCATAAAGAGTAAAAACGCCAACTAACCCAATTTAGTAATCGACCAAGAAAATTAATTGAACGCTGAATGATTTTATTTCAATTAATATCCATATGGGAATTGATTGTGATTTTATCTATAAACCTGATTTTGGCTGCAAACATATCGCCCTTAGAATCTTTATGTGGAATGCATGTTTAAAAAAATATTTCAAATATATTTATATTTCTTTCGTAAAACAATATAAATATATGTGAAGCGTATGTATGTATGGACTTTTTTTAAAATTATAGTAGATTAACTACATTATAAATTTTTATTATGTGATATCTTTAAAGAAATAATAATAATAATAAATACGGCAAAGGAAAAAGAAATTATCAAATTGTTTAATTTCTTATTATACGTTTTGCGCAACGATTTGATAACAGCAATTATGTGTTAGTTGATAAATCTTGATTTGAGTCTTAAAATATGAAACCAAATTTGTAAGGCTCCTTTTTTCCTTGTTTGACAAAGAAAATGAGGCGAAGCTTTAGTCACCCTCTTTTTACAGATGAGAACCAGGTCAAATATTTCCCTAAATGTATAAAAATGGTGGACAAGAAAATTGGTGTTTCTCTCTCCTTTTTTAGTTAATGAGACGGCAAAACCACAGCAAAAGATTATTAACTGATTTTAAAAACTTTTTATTTTATAAGGTAAGTCAATTTCTTATAAATGCATTTATTTTTGGAAAAGCTATTACTGTTGTATAATTTTTATCTTAAAAGATTTAAAATAATTTTTAAAAATCAGCCCATTTTCTTGTTTTATTCCAGGCCCATTAAATTTAGCAACATTCATAAATAATTAGAAAAGAAAACTTCTTTTTCATTTTTAATATAATATTTGTGAAAAATTTTTCAACTGCAGTTACAATTCGCATCAATGGGATAATTTCCTTACACCTCATACTTCTTATACCTTCATTTTAATTTTTAGGAAAAAACTATTTTTAACTGTAAGAATACTCTTTTGGGAAAAAATTAAAGGACATATTTTGTTCTTCAGCATTATCAAGTATTTAAAATCTTACTAACAAACTTTTGAGAATATCTTAAGTAGTGATATCATTTTTAGTGACACTAAAGAACCCCTCCCCCCCAAAAAAAAAAGTTCAACATCCTATACACGAGCTATTCACTGATAAATATTTTCCAATATTTTGTAATTATGTAAAATTTCACACTGCTTATATATGAAACTTGTTTTTTTAAAAAAAACAACTTAGAAATTAATCAATTGAATTTTCAGCAATAGGTTTTAAACGTCTTCCAGTTGTTAGAAGTGTTTTTAATTGAATATTTATCTTATTTTATGTCAGATTAGAGTATAATTTTCGGCATTCCACATAACTATGATTTATTCAATTCCTACTATTAGTTTACTGTCTCCCTATATATATTTACTAGCCGTTACCCACCCGCTTCACTGGGTATTTCACGATGTTGTATATATGTATACTGTTTACATGTATATTAATTATTGATATCTAGCATCAAGAATTCGATGGTATTGAAAAATATATTTATAGCTGTTACACTCTCGCCCCTTGATATAAAAAGAACATAAATTATAATATCTAATTTCTATTTATATCTAAAATAGAAGTAGAAAGATTTTTTTCGCTCACTTAACCTAATAATCAAGTGGATTTCCACCACAGTAACTTTCAGTGGATCTCTACTCCATAAAATAAACATGCGTGCTAAATTTCAAGTATAAATCTAACAGAGCAAAAACGGAATTTTTATCATCAATATCTCGTTGACAGCATTCTTAGCGGATTCCAATTCAACAAAAGAAGCATGCAAACCAAATTTTATTATTATAGCCTTAGCAGTTCAAAAACGGGAATTTTGTCTATCAATACGCCCCAATAGCTCTACCCGCTTCTCCCTGGAGTTGATTTCCATAAAATCCATTCTTAGTGGAACTCTATTCAACTAAAGAAAAGTGCTCAACAAATTTCAAGTAAATGAGTTAAATTCAAAAACAGGAATTTTTCTATAACACGCCTTAATCTCTCGCAACCCCACTCCTTTGGGGGTCCGTTTTCACAAAAATCTTTGTAAAAGGAACTTAATTCCATGAACAGAACATATCTTCTAATTTTCAAGCAGGTGGTTCTATTAGTTGAAAAGCGGAAATATTTACCTATTATACGCCCCTTAATCCCCCTCAATGAGCCTTGGGGATCAATTTTACCCAAAACTATTTTGTAGCGGATCTCTACACCATGAAAGGAATCCGCTTATACCAAATTTCAAGACTGTACGTCTAATAGTTTAAAAATGGAAATAATTATGTATAACGCCCCTTAAGCCCCCGCAATGCCACTTAAGAAACGATATTCACAAAACCCATCTTATGGCAGATCTCTACTGAGGGAATGGAATCTGCTTACTCAATTTCAAGATTTTACGTCTAATAGTTTAAAAAAGGAGTTAATTGCCTATAACGCCACTTAATTCTCTACAACGCCACTTGGGAGTCGATTTTCACAAAACCCATTCTGTAGGGGATCTGTACTCTTTGAAAGGAATTCCGCTTACCAAATTTCAAGACTGTATGTCTAATAGTTTAAAAATGGAAATAATTATGTATAACGCCCCTTAAGCACCCTCAATGCCCCTTGGAGGTCGATTTTTGTAAAAATCATTATGTAGGGCATCTGTACTTTATGAAAGAAATCTGTGTACCAAGTTTCACGACTGTACATCTAATAGTTTAGTAATGGAAATAGCTATCTATAAGGCCCCTTAAACCCCCGTAACGCCTCTTGGGGTTCGAACTTCGCAAAATCCGTTCTTAGCTGACGTCTACTCCATGAAGGGAACCTACCTACCAATTTTCAAGTCTGTGGGTTTAATAGTTCCGGAGATATCGTGATTAGTCAGTGAGTCAGTGAGTGAGTGAGTCGCTTTTCTCCTTTATATATATAGATTTATATATATAGATTTACATATATCTCTTCAAATTTTTAATCGTTAATAAAATGCTTTTTATTCATCCACTGATGTTCAAATACATTTTTTTAAACTTGTAGTGGGTGAAACTTGGTGTTAATACAGTTTTTTCAAATATTAACTCTCATTAATTAAATTTTATTTTTTAATTTTAAATTTATTCTGTGTTATTTCTGAGGAAGTTAGAACTACCACCAACAGATGGCGCCAGTAAGTTTTTCTATCGAATCTTTTCTTGACTTCAAAAATTTTTTTTGAATTGTAGTGCAGGGATGGCGAATCAGAGTAGCACGTGTGCATTTTTTTTTTCAAAATTTCTAAGTTTACTATGAAGTATTACGAACAAACACGAATGATCGGTAGCGTGGTGGATGGGAGCACACTCGTTTGTTATTGTCTTGCCTTAGTTATGTCGTGGACTACGATGCAAAGTTTGTCTACGCATAGAGTAGTCGATTCTATTGAAACAAATGTATTTTAAAGATGATATGTGTTATATTTAAGATTTTTAACTGTTATTTAACATGGCTAGTTCAGCAAACGAACAAAAAGTGTAATTTAGTTAGTGTAACAAAGAATTTCAAATTTGTTGGACCAAGAAACATGGCATTATTAGTAAAGGCGACAAAGTGGTGTGTGGTTTATGTTCTGGAATAGTGGTATGCAGAACAACGTCTGTAAAACGGTATTTTGAAACAAATCACAAACCCTCTTGTCAAAAAAAGTGAGCCACAGCATAAACAATTAATTGCTTAGAAACCGTTTGGCAGATGACTCAAAATTCAGCATGTGTTCTCCAAAAAAGTAACATCTTACAATCCTCATATAAGTTATTTGTCATCCAATCTGTGATAACAGAAGTCACTGTAATGTTGCTTTAATTTGAATTACACGTACAATTAAAACATTTATAAACTATACAGTGCAAAAGGTATTTTTTCGTAGTAACAGTTTTGTGTCGTTAGTATTTAGTTTTATTATTTTCCCAATAATCATGAGTCAAAATTATTTGACGGCAAGTCTATACCTCATTAAATACTTTTTTAGAAAAAATGGGTCGTTGATCCATAAGGGTTAGCCCCCCCTGTTGCAGTGGATAACACTTGATGTTTATACAGTTTTTTCAAATATTAATTCATTAACTAAATTTAATTAACTAAAATAAAAAATTTCACTGCTGACCTTAGGAATTGACATTTTTTTTTAAATATTATTTGCTTTTTTTATACGATAAACTCTCTGTTTACAAGGATTCACTTTCACTCGCTTAAGCTACCATATGGACCATATGTTAACTCTATCAAGGTTTAAAGTCCTCACATTTCCGGAGTAGGGAAATTTGGAGACAGGGGATCATAACTCCTGTGTCGTACTCGTCATCTGATTAAGTTTCAAAATTATGACGTTCTTCACCAATAGCTGTTATAGCTTCAGAATACAACGTTAATTAAACAATTGATCCATTAGCCATACGCTGCCACGACACATTTACTATATGAAAATACCAGTTTGGGGATTCCTCATAGTAATTTATCGATTGCATTAACTACTATGAGATCGATAAATAATGGTATTGGCATCCTCTTAATCCTTTTACTAACAAAAATATTAAGAAAAGATTAGAATCCACATAAGCCTAAGACATCAGAAGATCTGAAAAAACCTAATAATGTATCTCGGTAGCATAACCAAAACGAATCTACAATTCACACGATCTAAAATATTAAAATAGCAGGGAAAGATGCTACGCCAATAAGTTGCAAGACAGTGAAGTATATAAGAAATAATGAAGAGTGTTTTTTTCCAGGTATAGAAGTTTAAGTTGGCATTACTTTCCAAGATGGCGACCGATTTAACAGCTGTCAAGTGATTTATTCTCAGTTTGGTTTGGCAATTCATCAAAACGATCATCAAGCAAGGCGTAGATTCGTCGAATGGGCCCAAAACGAGATTGCCGTTGTTCCCGATTTTCATAAGCGAATTTTGTTTAGCGATGAAGCGCACTTCTGGTTGAATGGCTACGTCAACAAACAAAACTGCCGCATTTGGAGTGAAGCTAATCCACAAGTGTATGTCGAAACACCGTTAAATCCATAAAAACTGACTGTTTGGTGCGCTTTATGGGCTGGTGGAATCATTGGTCCGTACTTTTTCAAAAAAGATGAAGGCCACAACGTTACAGTCAATGGTGATCGGTATAGAGCCATGATTGCTAACTTTTTCATTCCTGAATTGAACAATCATGATGTCCAGGAGCTGGGGAACAATCGATTTATTGAAAGACACTTTTGGTGACCGCCTAATTTCACGTTTTGGACCTGTGAATTGGCCTCCAAGATCTTGTGATTTAACACCGCTAGACTATTTTCTGTGGGGCTATGTAAAGTCATTGGTCTATGCGGATGAGCCATAAACGCTTGACCATTTTGAAGACAACATTCGCTGTGTTATTGCCGATATACGGCCACAAATGTTGGAAAAAGTCATCGAAAATTGGACGTCCAGAATGGACTACATCCGAGCCAGCCGTGGCAGTCCTATGCCAGAAATCATATTCAAAATGTAATGCCACAAGATTATCTTTCGAATAAAAAAATTCATGTCAATCGAATAATACATCGCTGTTTTATTGCAATTTAAAGTTCTATACCTCTAAAAAACACCCTTTAGAAGTATGTAAATACTGTTTTTTCAATGGATAAATGTTTTCTTACATCAATGATGATCTTTCCAGTTGGTTCTTAAAAATTTGTTGTTAAAACTTTTAACCCGATAGGAGCTAAAAGCATTAATCGTAATGTGGAACAGATTCTTGTTTTAAATGACTAAATGGTTTCATTAAGCTCTGTCTTTTTTTTTTTTTGAAACTAAAGAATCAACAATAAATTTTACGACGACACACGCACATTTATACAACAACATGTTATTAATTAAAAAAAATAATTGAACAAGCTTTACAGTTATTATATATTCTTATACAGCAACTTCTCTTCACATTAATTTTTTATCAGTTTAATTTTTAGTTAAAATCTATGTATGTGTAATTTTTAAATCATCATTGAGCTCAATGATTTTCTCAGTAACAGTTTTATATAGCAATGTATTAAATGAAATAGAAATTGTAGAATAGAATAAAATATACAAAAATAGAATATCGATATATTTTTTTCTTCCTACGTCAACATTCTTAGTCTTACAACAGGTCAATATTTATAATTTACTTTAGAAATAAAAACTAAAACTCTTTGAAAATACATCATACAGCACAAAATTACCTTTACGAAAACATTTCTTTTTTCGATTAATTTTTTACATTCAATTAAGTACATGAACTTTACTTGTAGAAACATTGTTAATGGTAAAAATTTAAAAAAAAAGAATAATTAGTTATTTGAAAAATTATACTTATATCTAAAATATTTATTCAAAAGTGTACTTTATAGTTAATCCTTTTTAAAAAGTTTACGTAAATATAAAAATAAGATCGAAGGAACATGAAACTGATTTTTTAAGATTTTATTTTTCCTGTTTCTTCTCCAGAAATGTCTTTTTACAAAGTATTTCTTGTTACTTGGAGCTTCTGTTTCATCGGTCTGGTCCTCTCCCTAGAAAAAAAATCATTAAGTAAGTTTAGCTTTTTTAATAACTCTAAATTTTTTATCAGTTTTGCTGCTTTTAATACCATTGCACTTGTAAGCTGAATAATAATTATAATTTTAAGAGGTTATATTATCTCTCAAATTAAACTTTTGTGGTATGACTAGTAGATCTCCTATAAACTATTTACCAATCCTCAGAAGAAAATATTTTTACTATTCATATACATTCTTCGGAAATGTTTATAGAATTACAAACTAAAAAAAAAAATAGAAGAATTTTTTTTAGCGAGATTAACGTAGAATTTTTCCAGTATTAAAGTGGAATCTTCAAAATGTATAATATTCAAAGGCAAAAGAATATGCCTTAGAATAAAGAATTTTCTATGATGAAATTTTCAAAATGTCAATATTTTTTAAGCCTTAAAATTTCAGTTTAATTAGTTAAAACCTATCATTGCTTTTAATTTTAATCACGTGCTTAAATTAACAAACATTTATAATTCTCATACTTTTGAAAAAAAAGTATTTATAACTAAAACTAAAAGAAATTTCCGAATCCTGGCAACACTAAAAAATTCTTCAGATATTTTGCTGTCTGCAAGAAATAATGATATCTTCGAAAAATATACAATAAATGACTTGCAAAACATTCATCACAATGATTGTGCATTTGAGAATGATTAAATGCATTGCAATTAATTTTCAATTAAATTTTAAAAAGTTAAGCCATGATTTATTTAAATAATTGCATCACTATTTAAAAAAGGTTCCTTTTTTTATTTTAAATTCCGAAATTATAAAGTATTAGGGAATAAATTTTATTTCTACTTTTTTCTATTAAAAATTTTTAAAACATACCAAATCTAATTTCAACAGTGATATTTACATCTAAGATTCTACAAAGTCTTGCCTCCGTCGTAGACGCTATTTCTGTTGAGTCATAGATTCAATTCCTTGTGTCATTAAACAGCTGATGTACGTAAGCTAAAAGTCCTCACGTTAGCGTGGTGTGGAAGTTTAGAAAAGGATGTTCCTTTCTAAGTGTCATATTTGGCTTTTGTTCAAAATTACGAGGTCTGTCAGCAAATGCCCTCTTGTTGATTTGAAAGGCAACGTTAAGAAGACTGAACTCAACTGAACTCAGTGGCGCAACAGCCCAAAAAGACCACGGCCTACTGTGCCTATCTCAGTTTATGTGACCTTAGGCGATGGGGTACATGAGCAGATGTTTCAATTAAGTGGTCAGTCTGACACGAAAACGTTAATAATACAGACACAATCAATCCTAAGATCTTAAACTTGATTCTGAAGCGTAATATTTTTTCAAAAGTTTTTTTATTAATGAATGGTGTTTATTTTTATGTTTCTATTTTTATAACTTGAATAAAATGAAATCCAGCAACATTATATTTTTAAAATTTCTGTTCCAGATAATAAAGAAATCACAAAATCATCAAATCATGATTCAAAACACTTCCAGAAGCGAAGTCACGGCAATTTTTACTACGATTACCCTGAAGATCCTGCCTATTATGAGTATCAGGGATACAATAATAATCCTCTACAAATCGCTGGTATTGCAGGATCTGCCGGTCTTGCTCTCAAAACAATCAAAGCCAAATCCATCCTAAAGTTGCTGAAAATACCAGCTGGATTAGCAGTGCTAGGAGGAATCGCAGCTTTAGCTGCTGGACTGGCCCCACCAGCTGTTATAGGAAGCATAAATTTACCATTTCAGGTAAGATATCTCTTTAAAGTGTATTCACATAACAATATACACTGGCCTCAAAAAGTTGAGGTACAACATGTTTTTCGAAGCTCACCATAAAAAAGGGCAGTAAATGCATAGTTTACATGAATGATAATAACGAACTTTAAAAACATTAATGCAAAAACGATTGCTACAACTTTTATTTTATAGAAAAAAACGTATATTTATGAGTGAGAGAAAAATATGCAAATATCAAGCTTTCGTACTTTTGTGTGTAAGTTGTGTTGATTTTCAACAGTTGTTGGCAGTTTCGGTGACAATAGTCAATAGAGTTTAGAAAATGTCTCAGAGACGTCGTTTACCCAATTCGTTAAGGTGGCGGGCAGTTGGATGGATGGAAATGGGATTGTCGCAGGCTGATGCTGCTAGACGTCTCAATGTGTCTCGTAGTGTTGTTCAGCGACTTTGGGATCAATACCAATCCGAAGATTCTGTGTCCAGAAGACCTGTTCCAGGCCGACCACGAGCTACAACACCTGCAGAAGACCATTTTCTAGCTCTTTCGGCACGAAGGAGAAGAACCACTACTGTGCCGCAGCTCGTTGCAGACCACTTTCAAGCATCAGGAAGAAGAATCTCCGCTACTACGGTGTGAAATCGTCTTCACAATGCAGGTCTGTATGCAAGAAGACCAGTTGTATGCGTTCCCCTCAACGGACGACAGCGAAGGAACCGCTTATGCTGGGCAAGAGAACATGTTTCTTGGACGCAGCAACAATGGGCTTCTGTGCTATTCACAGACGAGTCCAGATTTACAATGGAGAGTGATTTAGGGCGTCTACTGATCTGGAGGGAACAGCGCACTAGATACCATCAATCCAACACTGTTGAAAGACACAGTTATAGAGGTGGTGGAATCCTGGTTTGGGCAGGGATCTCGCTCGGTGGCCACACTGACCTGCATGTGCTCCATGGAGGAACCGTAACTGGTCTTAGATATCGGGATGAGATCCTTGATCCATATGTCCGCCCATATGCTGCTGCTATTGGTAACGACTTCATTCTGATGGATGATAATGCACGACCTCACCGAGCTCGGATTGTTGAGGACTATCTGGAGGATCACGGTTTGGAACGAATGGAATGGCCAGCTTGATCTCCAGACCTGAATCCGATAGAACATCTTTGGGACTATCTTGGCAGAGAGGTTGCTGCTTTAAATCCTCCTCCAAGGTCGTTACATGAGCTGAAACAAGGTTTACTCTGTGTCTGGTCTTCGCTTCCTATTCCGGTGTCCGACAACTTAATAAACAGCATGGGAAATCGATGCCGCCAATGCATTCAAGTTAGGGGTGGACACATTCCTTATTAGAACCCATTTTTGTATTGTTTTTATGCCATTTTACCACATAACACTGTGATGTGCTGTTTTCTCCAAGAATGGACTTTTCCGCAGAGATTGCTTTTTTTTGTTATAAATCGTTTTTGCAATACACTTATACAAATTTCTATGACGCATTCAATAAAAAACTATTTAATGCACATATCCTCCAAATTTTTTGTTTCTACATTCATTCATTTGCAAATTAGACACAAAAACCCGGTTGTACCTTAACTTTTTGAGGCCAGTGTAATTTGCAGAAAAGGTGACAAAGGTTATCTTTGAAAAACTGCAATCAAATAAATCAATTTTCTGTTTATTTATTTATTTAATTAATCACAGCCTGAATTCCTCTTTTGGGGCATTTTTTTTAAAACTTCACTGTCATTAATTCTTGTCTATAAAGGGGTTATTTTGTGGATTTTGCAGCCTTCCCCCCTTTAATACGTTTCATTTTATTTTGCTGTTTTTTAACCCCTTATATTTCAGAAAAATGGACCAAAAATGGAAATTTTTTTTAACTGTTTAATTTTGTTCTTTGTGTTATTATAAAAGTTAGAAAATGGTTTCTTACTACAAAAATAAAATTTTAAATGCTATAACTACTACATTTATAAATATTTTTATATATACATCGAAAAGTAATGGTTACACCAGCGTTTCTCAAACTGTGGGGCGCGCCCCCTTAGGGGGCATGACAATTCTACGAGGGGGGCGCGAACATATTGAAAAGTAAAAAACAAAAGATTATTAAAAAAATTAGTAATTTACTAAAAGTTAGGAAATAAAATACATTCTGACATAAAAAAAAACACATTTACACGAAGTATTACACTTATAAATATATCAGTGCTCCACAATGTATTTTATAATTAATTTACCAATACTAATTTAAGAACAAGCTTAATAATTACCAGTGACCCATGGTATTGTTATATTTAATAATTGACTAAAAGTTAGGAAATAAAATACATTCTGACATAAAAAATAAAATACATATTTACACTAAGTATTACACTTATAAATATATCAATGCTCCACAAGGTATTTTATAATTAATTTACCAATACTAATTTAAGAACAAGCTTAATAATTACCAGTGACCCATGGTATTGTTATATTTAATAATTGACTAAAAGTTAGGAAATAAAATACATTCTGACATAAAAAATAAAATACATATTTACACTAAGTATTACACTTATAAATATATCAATGCTCCACAAGGTATTTTATAATTAATTTACCAATACTAATTTAAGAACAAGCTTAATAATTACCAGTGACCCATGGGCTTGTCATATATATAATTATATACAAAAAATAACACTTATCTTGATAATTCGTACGATTTATAAAGAATCCCTTAACTACCGATTAAAAGTTACGGGGAGAAAAGGAATAAATAAAAGCAATAAAAAATAGCCCCTGAAATGTGTAAATTCAACGCAAACACTGTCTCAAGGTCCTTTTATTTAATTCCAAAGCTTTCGGAATAATTGTATGGATAACAGGGCACAGAAAAGATCGTACTTCGAAAAGACTGATATATACATCTGGTAAAATTAGCGCACTTGTGTGAAACGTTTATATACGCCAGTGACACTTAAAAGGTTAAATTCGTATCGTAGTTTTCCCATCAGAATATAGTATTATTGAATTCAATACATTGTTATTGTATGAGGGGGGCGCGATGAAAATTATGATTGAATATTCGGTCGCGAATATTGAAACTTTGAGAAGCACTGTGTGGGTTACACACACATCTTATTCAATTAGAGCAAATTAACAATTACAATTTTGCAACTAAATATGATATAACTAGAATAATATAATATAAAAACACAACACAATATGATTTTTAATACACACATTTTACAAATCTTTCATAGTATAGTCAGTGGCGTAACGCGGAGAACGTTTGGGCCTCCAAGTTGGATTTTACAAAGGGCTTGACGGTACTTACTTGGTGGAAGTCAGGCTTTGTAGCCCCCTTAGAACCCCGGGACCTCCACAATGTGGGGGTGTACGTTACGCCACTGAGTATGGTATGTCCCAAAACACGGTACAGCACACAAATCCATATCGCACTCTTTGCTATTAACTCGTGCCTCACATCTTATCATATTTTACCATTAATGTCATCTATTAGGAAAATAGTGAATTAAGGTATCCGACTACGTTCGGAACGATGATTTTGCAAAAGCGTATAAATGGATAATATTTATGATATTGTTACAAATTTTGTGTAAAGAGAGTAAATAATTTGTATTTGGGTGTTTAATGCACTTTATTTCATGTTAAAATTGTACTATTCACAAGCAATGCCTCCCCTTACGTTATAAAGGCGATTCAATGAGAACTTGGTAAAATCTTGGCGGAAGAGCTAATTGGCATCATTTTTGGCAATCAAGTTGGAGGCCGATTTGGCGAGTCTGGAGACCTTTTTTGGCGTCATTGGCGACCATTTTAGCGTCATTGGCGACCATGTTGGCGAGGTCGGAATCCTCTGGATTCTTCTAGAAAGTAGTGATCTCTCCATTAACGTCTCGCTAGATGACACGAGTGTTTATATTTCTGGAAATTTCTGTAGCGCCTATAAATAGGAGTGCCAGCCGCAACCAGTCAATCTTGATTAAACCAGCGAGTAGTGAGAATTTTTTTGACTAGCGATTAGCTCCGCTGTGTTTGTGAATAAACTTTACTTACGTATATTTTTAAACACTGGTGATTGTGTTTGATTGCTGTTGAAGGTGAGAAGACCTTCGGATATTTACCCTGTAAATATTGCCGCTGAATCCTATATTTAAAGGATTGGATTTTTGATAATAAATTCGCATCGCTCTTAAAAAACTGTTTATTTTCTTTGTGATTGTTTTGCTTAAAATCATCGAACCCGGATATTTAGTGTCACTTAGATTAGAAAATATATATAAAATTGTTTTATAAGAATAGCAGTACAATAAAAAAATATTTAAATTTCAATATTTTGACAAAAAAATGAACATAGAATGACCCATTTTCAAAATATTCTCCTTTTGTGAAAAATGCTTCTATTATAATAATATTTTTCCTGTATATAGCTCAGACTTCTGTACAGAGGTTGAGCTAGAATTTTTGAAATATATAACTTAGAAGTGGGTTTATCCATGTTTTACGACAACAGAGGGGAGAAATTTTAAGAAAAAAACGCCGATAAATTTTCCAATGGGTTGTAACTCTGAAAATAATGTGAATTTTTCAAAAATCATAGTTGAGCCTCGGTACAGAGGTCTGAGCTATATACAGGAAAAATATAATTATAATAGAAGAATTTTTCACAAGAGAAGAATATTTTGAAAATTGGTCATTCTATGTTCATTTTTTGCCGAAATATTGTATTTGAATAATTTTTTTCTCAAACTGTCCTTAAAACAATTTTAGGCATGTATTCTAATCTAAGTGACCCTAAATATGATGAAAATTATCCATTTATGCGCTTTTTTTAAATCACAATTCCGAACGTAGTCAGATACCTTAAGTATCTTTAAGTAGGAACGCACTCAACTCGGGCTTCAAAAATAGAAACGATAATTTTTCTCCTGCCCGAATTTAGTTCAGGCACCACCAATACTCTACGTAGTAGTTGCCCCAACTGTATTCGGGCGACACTGGCAAGGGTTAATGGACATATTTACTAGTCATATTGTTTACTGGTTTATATAAATTTAGAAGTATTTAATTTTCTGCATTGTCTTGAGACAAAAACATGAATTTTATTTCTAAAAAATCTTCATTAAGAAACATTTGAATGAAATAAACTGGCATTGTGTGTATATATAAACATAATCCTTTTTGTAAATTCTTTGTAAAGATTTTGTAAATATTCTTATAAGAGAATAAATGTTCATTTATAGAACCAATCTTAAGAATACTCTGTGACAAATCTATACGGAACTTTATCACTAACCTTCTGAGACGTCTTTTTTAGGGAAATTTAATTCCCCTACCTATTTCCAATCAACTCCAAAAAGAGGACAGGATTCCTTGTTATATATGCAGATTAGATAAAGTATTTAAGTGAAACGGAATAGTAAAGTGAAAAGCAGTAGGAGAGAGAGATTGAAGCAGGAAGGTATAATAGTGAAGTTAGAGATTTATTATTGAAGATTTCTAGGTGGATAAATTAATCTCAGGAAGAGCTGAGCTGCAGTGTGGTAAATTTTGATTTATAATTAAAGTCTCATTAAAGTTTTATATTAGGAGTGAGATTAAAGTTAAATGTTCAATAGGAACATTATTGAATATAATTTTGGGATCTCTTATTGCGGTAATCTCTGCGTGATCGATATTCTAATTGTTAATTAATTGGATAATTAAATATTTAAGTTAATATAAAGGAAAGTCCCTTTTAAACCTCATATATCTATTTTAAATTATTTGTTATTAAAAGTCTTTGATTCTATTTGGGAAAGATAACCAAATAAAGAAAGTTATTCATTAAAATGGCTACTGGTTCTTTGACTCAAAATCATTCTCGTTCTCAAAGTGAGATCCAAGGGGATCTTCACAACTCTGTATAAAAAAAAGAAATATTTTCGAAAATATTTTAATAAATTTACTAAGTAAATAATGAACTAATATATCTTTACAAATTTAATAAATTAGTTAATTTTAATTTACTCTTAAAATTACTTTTGTTTTAAATTTTAAAAAAAGTTGTGAAAAAATATCTATAGTTAAAAATTAACTATTTTTCCGTAATAAATTAAAAAGCAGCACCTGTTAATTAACTAAAAAATGCATTTCTAAAAACGATTCACTTGCAATTGAAAAATAATGTGTATAGAATGTATTCCACTGTGTACTTCATTTTGCTAAATTTTTATTTCTTTACTTAATTATATAATTATAGTAATTTCAATTTATCAAATTCTAATAAGTATTATAATCTGTAAAATAAGATTAAAAAAATGATAATAATGTAATAAAAGTGTTAAAAATTTTAATGTAAAATCTTATTATAGAGAGAATTATGTTAATCAATGCTTTGAAGCCACTTTTACTATTTTGAAGTAAGAAATATTATTTATATAAGTTTTAACTAGTTAAAAGATTAGAGATTTTTCAGTTTTCGAATGATTTTAACTTATTATTAAAGAAAAAAGAAAGTTTAACTGCGTGTATATTATTTCTTCTGTAAATGAAGATAAATTAGTTTTATTTACAACATTTATAATATATGTTGGCGAAAATATAAACGATCTTATTTGTTAAACTTTTCCTTTTTTACAAGCCATACTGATTTAAAATTTTTCCTGGAAGAAAAATTGTAATGCTTGAAATAAAATTGTGTAAAGAACTCTTAAAAATTTGCTGCATATATATAGCTAAATATCTCAAAAATACAATATATTAACTTCAGTTTAAACATAAGTCTTTTTTAAAGGGTTTAAATATTTTTAAATAAATACGAATGTTCTTAAAGAAAAAGATCTCCATTCAAATAACAATAGAGAAATTTTAAGTTTGTTTAATGTTTCATCTTTTTTAAATTAAAAAGTATTTAAATTTAATAAATAACCATATTTTTTTCTTCAAAGCGATTATTACATTTTTTTAATGTTATTCAGAATCATAATTTAGAATATTTTAAAAGTTTTCTTATAAGATTTATTGATTTACTTTTGTCTGTTTAGGGCAAAAGAAAGAAAAGGGATATTTCTGACAAAAAACTTGATTCTCATTTCCTCAACATTTACAGAAGATGGTGAGGCTTTCTTCATCCCGAGCTGAGACCAAGAAACTGTCACCAGTGTGAAATATATCTTAATATTTCTAGTTTAAGAGATATCTGATGAACAAATTGTGGGCATAAAATACCTATCGTTAATATAAAAAAGTATAAATGCGATGGTGTAAAAATGTGTATTATATTTGAAAATAAAACTTATCGTTGATTCAGTGTAAAAAACATGTCCACTTTTCATTTAATATAAAAAACTAATTTAGCTAAATTCACGAAACATCATAGTGGCATGACAAATGTAGCCACGTGTCAAATCAATTCAGAACTGACATTAGACTATTTTACTTGTTCTACTTGTAAAATTTATATAAAATTTCAAATTGGATAAAGATGTTCAAATATTAAGATTCTTTAAACTTTTTTTCAAATTAAAAAAATTTAATAAAAGTTCTATGTTATATATATGTTATATGCTTACTTTAAATCAAGTGCATTCTGTTTACCTGTGTACCTTATTATTGTCGACAAACATGTACTTTCAAAAATAAAGTTTCTGTAAAAATCAATATTGCTAAATTTGGCAACAATAAAGCGTATGAACTAATTGACTAGAAACACGCGATAGCAGTTATCACATGACTATGATGATAACTGCTATCACATGAATTTAGCCCATTACAATGCACACACGTGTTTATGTTTTTTCAATTCCTACTATTAGCTTACTCTCTCTATGTATTTATTTGCTTATATATTTATCTTGTTCAAATTTTCAATCGTTAATAAAATACTTTCTATTCATCCAATCAAGTTCAAATAAATTTTTTAAAACTTGTAGTGGATGACACTTGATGTTAAAACAGTTTTTAAAAATATTAATTAATTAATTAAATTAAATTAATTACCGGTTTTCGACGCCAATTTAGAATCGTCTCTATTGTTGTAAAAATGTAACTGTTAAAACAAAGTTAAAAGTTGGTGTTAAAAACCTGTTTCCTTGTCAAACCGGGTGCGCATTGTTACAACAATGCAGACAAATCATGCTCTTTTTCATTTCCTACTATTGGTTCATTCTCTCCCTATATGTGTATATATTTATATACATAATTCTAATTTTCAATCATTAATAAAATACTTCCTATTCATCCATTCAAAGTAGGAATTGACTTAATTTTTTTTAAATATTACTTGTTTTTTTTAAAAAAAATTTGAAAACAAAACAAAGACTTAGTTTTCAAAGTATTTAAAAAAAAAACTGAAGTGCTATATGTAGTGTTATCCCCCCATAATGTGTTCTTTAGAGCAATTCTATATTTCTGCAGTATTATGTAAATTGCAGGCTGAAGCACATTTATCGAAGAACTATAAAAAAGTTATCTGCAAAAATATTCAACGTTGTGATTTAAATTTTTTTTCCCCTAGTCTTTAAAATATGTGTCATATAAATTTACAGAGTAATAAGATTATCAAAAATAGAATGAAATCGGCATAGAAAATCCAATAAAAACCATTTTTCTAAGACATTTTATTTTGCATTTTATGGAATTAAGAATAAAAAATAATAAGAAAGAGAAAACTGGTTAATCAAAATCCAAATTTGCATTTTGTGTGTGCGTGGATATAGCAGTTAATAATAGCCATTTTTTAAAAGAATTTTTAAAGGCACATAACATTTTTTGTTAACGATTCTTTTTTGTAGCTCGTGGTGCCATCTACTGAACGTAGTCGATACGACAAGTAGATTTTATTATGCGTATGTACTATAGATTTTTTCACCGAATTTTATCGAATTAAATTCCTTTAAAAACTAGAAAAATCTGAAGCAATGTAAAGGTATAAAGTAGTTAACACGTACTATGATACAGTTAACACTTCTTCATTTTATATTTATTAACGGTATTCTTTATGATTATGAAAAGTTTAATGCTGACTTTAAAGGTTGTAGAGGTTTGTATTTGTATATGAAAAAAAGGTTAATAAAATTCAATCTAGAGTTGCCCAGCCTCTTCTCAGGCCACACTGAAACATGGATGCGTTTTCAATTGAACTTATAGTACTAAAAGATACACAGTCAAACCCAGTGACGTAACGGAGAACATTTGGGCCCCCCTGCAAAGTCAGGTTTTGGGCCCCCACGTAGAATTTTACAAAGGGTAGGCACTTGCGTCAGTCATGCTTTGGGCCCCTTAGAACCCTGCCCCCCACGATGCGGGGGTGTACGTTACGCCACTGGTCAAACCTTCATATTACGAACCTCTATATTGCGAATTATTGTATATTGAGAACACTGGCGTAGCTAGTCCTGAGTGGGCCCTATGTCAAAATTCGTTGGAGGCCCTTTTCAGGTCCCCCTTACTATTTTACGATTTTTTTGCCTTTACATCTTGGGACTCATGTAGCTTGGGAGACCCGTATCATTGATACGGCGGTAGCTACGCCCCTGATTGAGAACTTTTTCCTGGAATCAAGAACATTTCACGATTTTCTTCGTAAAATAACCTCCCAAGAGCGAAGTGCTTTTCCTATACAACGAACTTTTTTTCTTGTGATTCAATTTTTTTCTCCCTATTTTTAAAGTATTTCTGGACATTTCAAGTTATTCTCTCTTTTAGCACGTTTTATGGTGTTTATAAATCTTGAACTAGTTTTAACAGGTGCCTAACTCGCCGGGAACAATATAATTCTGAGTACTTCATCCATGAAGTGTAACCCTAAACCTCCATTGTCCAGTTCACTAGAAACATCATCGATATCCTCTTACACCCTCAGTAATGTATGTTTAGAATTTCTGGTTATAAAATAATGTATGTTTAAAATTGCTTGTGGCTTTAAATTAGAAAATAACCTTAAAATTCATTTATTTTAATATAAAATTATTTTCTTAATGTTTTATATATAGTGTAGTCCTCGATATTCTTTTTTCATGCTTTCTTTGCAGTTTTTCTTTCTTTTTTTATATATCTTACCCATAAAAAAATAGCTATTAATTTACAGAAAGGTGTGAATAATTAAATTTTTAATGCATAGTGTTTATTAATTTAAAACTTATTTTAAATGGTTTATAAAGTGTATTGAAAAGTGAACCTCTATACAACAAATTTTCCGTACAACGAACATTTTTTCGGGATTTAGCGACTTCGTTACATAGAGGTCCGTCAGTAATATAAACCGTAGAATTTATAATTGGCATACACGATGTTATTTATAAACTTCATTAACTATCGATTTTTTTCAATATGAAAAACAATATATCATGAAATAAACGTGTTGTTTGACATTATCTATCTGTTTCTATAGAGGTAATTATATTTTTAGAGCTCTCCACGACCTCATCAAATAATTTAGTTTTTTTTATGTTTCATTTTTTAAAATAACTTCTCTTAAAAAAGTGGTCCCAATTAATGATAATTAGGAAAGCAAGCATAATTTTCTCTGCCGTAAGATACATCTCATTGAAAAAGAGTAAAGTAATGTGATTAAATGTATCAAAGTGTTACAAAAATGTTATCCATCTTATTTTTAAATTTATTGCTTAGTTTGAATCACACACTTAAGGTATCCGACTACGTTCGGAACCGTGATTTTAAAAGAAGCGCATAAATGAATTGTTTTCATGATATTTAGTGTCACTTAGATTAGAGAATACATGTATAAAATTGTTTTAAGGACATTCTGACCAAAAAATTATTTAAATGCAATATTTCGGCAAAAAATTAACTTAGAATAACCTTTTTTCAAAATGTTCTCCTTTTGTGAAAAAATTCTTCTAATGTAATAATATTTTGCCTGTATATATCTCTGTACAGAGGCTCAACTATGATTTTTGAAAAATTCAGATTATTTTCAGAGTTACAACCATTTGAAATAATTATCGGCGTTTTTTTCTTAAAATTTCTTCCATCTGTTGTCGTAAAACGCGGATAAACCGCGTATATATTTCAAAAATTCTAGTTGAACCTCTGAACAGAGGTATGAGCTATATACAGGTGAAATATTATTATAATAGAAGCATTTTTCACAAAAGGAGAACATTTTGAAAAGTGGTTAAACGAAGTTTATTTTTAGCCAAAATATTGTACTTAAACATTTTTTTATTGTAATACTGTTCTTATAAAACAATTTTATATACATTTTCTAATGTAAGTGACACTAAATATCATAAATATTATCCATTTTTACGCTTTTGCAAAATTACGCTTACGAACGTAGTCGGAAACCTTAAAATTGAATTTTTGGAAAGGGAGTTATTTACTTTAAAAAATTGGCAATAATTGCTATGGATAGAAAAGTAGTCAGTGTTGTAGCATCTTGGAATTTTAACTAACTGGGTCATCTTTTGAAGTACTAACTTGGTTAGGATAAAATGTAATATTTTTCTCTTTTTCTTTTCTCAGATTTAAACTACGTTAATTTTAACTAATCCAGCAAAGTTTTTTTTACTTGATTTGTTACTGTGATCAATGGCACAGCTATATAAGATCATGGTAGTGAATAAAATAACCGAAAAATTGAATAGAGTACCTAATGATGTGATGAAGGGGGGTATCAGTTTCCCACATTTTCAAAAATATGCTAGTCATCACTTAACTAAGTGTGATAGGGATTTTTTTTTATTTTGTGTTTCCCAGAAATTTTTCGGAATGATTTGTTGCAATGTTACATCAAAACGCATAAATTCTAATTTGAATTTACTTCATTACGTAAGGACTTCTTTAAAAAAGCACCAATACACCAATGCTGTGATATTGTTTGAAGTTAAAAAATTTGTCATCTCCAGTGGCGTAACGGAGAACACTTGGGCCCCCTGCAAAGTCAGGTTTTGGGCACCCCAAGTTGTATTTTACAAATGGTAGGTACTTGGCAATAGTCAGGCTGTGGGCCCTCAAGAGCCCTGGGCCCCCTCCCGCAATGCGGGGGTGTACGTTACGCCATTGGTCATCTCTGTCGGACACTCATCGGTGGAAATTTTACTCATAATAATATTAATCCTTTTTATACATGCGACTCTCTCTCACACTCATTCACTTAACATGAGATCATAGGAGCTATTAAACCTACACACTTGAAATTTGGCATGCATATTACTTTTGAGGAGTAGCAGTTCGCTTCGGGTTTTGTAAATATCCACCCCCAAGGGGGTTTGCGGAGGAGTTATAGACAAAAATTCCTGTCTTTGATCTACGGGACATACAAATCTAAAATTTGACTAACAGGTTTCTTTTGTTAAAACAGGATTTGCTAAAATTCTACTTTTGCGAAAATCAATTCCCAAGGAAGGGGGAGGGAGTTATGGAAACAGAAAAGATAAATGTATTTCTATTCAAGTCTTGTCCTTTTTAAGAGGTCCGGTACATGAATTTTCGAAAAATTATAGATTTTCACTTTTTTGTATTTTTTTGAAGTTCAAATAATTCTGTTTAAAACGATACATGATATAAGGAAATATGACAATTAGAAGTATTTGCATTTATTTTTTAAACGAAGCTACTCCTTGACGCGCGTCGAATGAGCTCTGCTAGGAGCACCTGTGTTTTCCCCTTGCATAAGTTTTTGATGAGCGCAAATACATATGATGTTCAAAATGGAAAAATTAGAGTGCATTGGGCATATCCAAAAGTATATGGAAACACGTCTTTTGGATTTTAAATACAAAAACAGAGAAGAAAAAAAAGTGATTGAAAAAGCCTAAATGGTCTTAACCGACTCACCGATATTTTATCAACACAGCATAAAAACTGCTCTTTGGGTTGTTTATTTTCATCTTCTGTCTTCAAACGAGAGCCCACAACATGGACTGTGTCCTGAGGGTATAAATTCATGGTGCTAGTTTTAAAAGGCAGAAGTAGAATGTAACGAAAGGCACCATGATCATAAACACATACACACACGCTATATACTGTAGCGTAGTGAACGGGTAGCGAGATGATGAGCACTCATCAAATTGCTAAAATAAAACAAAAATTTATTTTTCCGACTAAATAATTATTAATAATGTGACATTGAAATATTAACGGAAAAGTCCATCTTAAAATTCTGTCTCTTTGCTCCAAGCCGTTGTGGTGCGTCTGCTTTAGTTGTCGGTTTATTTGTCTGACACGTCTATGTCTTGTCTGAAGGGCGTTTCCCAATAATTCTCTATAGTCCCGCTTCCTCATTTAGGGACAGGAAATCCGTAAATTACATGCCACTTTTCCCGCTAGATCCGTTCGACAACTCCGCCGGCGTTCATTGTCCCCCTCACTCCAAAAATCCACTCTCTCGTCAGTTGTTTCTCTTCTTCTTCTCTTCTCTCTTCCTGAAACTACCCTTTTAAACTCCAGGGGTGGGTCCACTACACGCCCCTCGTCATCTCACATTGGCAGGTCCCAAAAGTTTGCACACTGCCCTCCGTCTTATTAGCACCTGGTGGTGTTAATAAGACTGGTGCGAACCCAACTATGGCTCTCTGGTCCCTCTCGAACGCTTCGGCAAAAAAGGCTTTCCCACATATCTGGTCTTTTTCCACCACATCGCCATTCCCCCTTTGAAGCAATCTGCCACCGTCCTTCGAGGCCTTAGTCTACTAAGTCAGACAGACCCTGTCAATGGACACATAATGGACACAACACGTCCATTATGCCTACAGTCATACTGGCGTCGAAGATCCAGAAGCCAAATAATGACAATAACCCCAAAGCCATGTGTTCTGTCTCCAACTCATAAGGCGAACCACATGTGCCATTGTAACCCCGCACTGTCCCAGGCGGCTACCGACTCCCCATCTGCCAACCTTGACATGCATGGATGCGAGTTGTGTTAAGATGCCGTCGTTACAATGCTATAATGAATTAAATGAAGCCAATTTTTAGAGATCTAGGTGATCCTATGTAATTAAGAAAATGTTTACGTGGAAAGACTCAGAACCCAAATGAGTCAGTTAAATAACACCATATAGTCAGTGATTCCGGAAAATAAATTTGCGGGGTTAAAAACTCCAAAATTAGGGGTAAATATGGCTACTGCGCTGTTCGATATGAGTCCTGTAGCTAAACGGATGATCTTAACACATCGTGATATTGAACCAAGTTATAAATGTGCGTCATGCTTCAAAAAATTAGATACACGTAGGATTCGTGTAGCCCAACGAAAGCATCTTGAGATCTCTCCCAAAAAAGTTAAATTGTTAAAAATAATGAAAAAAAAGGAAAAAAGAAATAGAAAATTAGAAGAGTTTTTTGTAGAAGCAGAGAGTAAAGAAAATGCTTCACATATGCTTCTGGAAAGTACTAAAAAAAGTAAATGCTCAAAAATTACAAATTTTTACTTTAAAGCCTGTTTTCTTAAAATGTGATATTTTTCATTTTATGTACCTTTTTCTCAAAAACTATTTATTATACAATCCTCAAATTTTCAGTGAGTATACTTTTAATATGTTTACATATTTTAATGGAGGGAATTATATATATCTAGAAAACTTGTTTAGACAAGTCTTTTTTAAACTAAATTTTAGGTAAAAAAAATTGGACATTTTTTTAAGAAATTCATAATTACTTTAATTTTTAACACAAAAAGACAAAACTATTCGGTAAAGTTTTATTGATAGTACACATAACCTACTGTAAAAATTTTATTTATTAGAAGTGAGTAGTTCATGAGAAAAAGGTACATAAACTTACGCAGTTTAACATGGGCTCCAATGGACGTGCTGGACCTGCTTAAATCAGGAGATGAGAAATATAAAAATGTTTTTCAGTACAATTAAAAGATTAATTCTAGGACTTATATAAATTTAAAACAATGTACAGCCATGCAGCATCGTGACATACCCAGAGAAGTGGGTTGAGTAACGGCTAATCTTTATACTCCTCCTGAAATAAAATTGTTTTTTCAAAAGAATAAATGCATAAAAGGGTTAACTAATTGAATTTTCACACATTCAGTCGTGAGAAAAAGAATGCTAACCAGAAGTAAAAAAAACACACATAACAAACAATCGGTAGTATTCCTGTGCTAAAAATAAATAAAAACCGAGATCAATTTATTCTTCGTCACCTTTTTTCTCACTAGCAACGATTCCGAACTACCGATGATGGATGAAAACGAGAAAAATGGTATGCGCATATTTAGTGCAGAGAATCATTTCGGCCCATCATTTCCATTGCGTCTCGCTACTGAATTTACGTGACTTTACTCAAATTCGAAGTCAGTTCCAAATTTAACATTTACCGGAATTTATAATAAGAGTGAGGGGATATAAATCTCAAGCTGTTTTACCTTTCGTAGTGGAGAATCGAGAGAAAGATTCCACGCACCATTACCCTAAAGAGCCCATGCATAATTGAAACTTTTATCTGACATAGACATGACTGTATTTGAAAGGGCAAAACTCAATGGAAATTCGGGCGCACGTGACACAGAAAAGGCTGGGATTCAAAGTGTTACATTTTATAATTACAATGGCATAGAAGGAAGAGATATATACGCCATGATGAATGGGAGACAAATGGAGGAACTTCAAAAAAGGGGATTTTTAAAAAATGCAAAAAGATGAAAATGGAATACTTATTGCTCAAAGAGCGGGAAATCAAAAATTTTTCGAGAAATTGTCAGAGAAAGGTATCAATTAAGTTAATCAGTGAAGCTAGAAAGATTTATTTTTGTTCTAAAGCTCACTATCTCTTGTTTCATATTAGTACGTATTCATAAATGTGCATCTGCATTCGGAATTATAATAACAGGGAGTTTTAATGAAATATATATGTAACCAAAATTCGATAAATATGACTACCAATAATTATTCATTATTGTTAATTAATAACAATGTTACATAAATATTTCAAAATTGTGCAGTTGCTTAATGACAAAGTCATAAATTGCACGGAAAAATAAATCTTCAATTTGAACCTGAGTCAAAATGCATGTTGCCAAGAATTCAAGATGAAAAATGAAAATCTGCTAAAATTACTCTCAGTGATGCTTTATTTTCGCCTTTGAGACTGTAGATATTTTAATAACTATCTACATTGGAAAATGAAACCAAATAAATAATAAACTGAAAAATGTAACTTTTTATGTATTGTTACAGAACAAATTTCGCTCATTGTAAAATGGCTAGCCTCTGTTAAAATCATAATACATATAATACATTATTTTTGATCGCACATCATCTTATTTGGAAAGCGTTTATAAATTTGACTGAAAAAAAGATTTGTATACTCTCTCTCTCTCTCTCTCTCTCATTCGTTTTACTATCATTCTCCACAGAGTAGCGCACACAGGAATTTTTCTAGGAAGGTAGGGAGATCCAGAATCGAAAGTCCATCATTTTCGTATCATGCCCCAATACGCCCCTCAGCAAGTTCTTTTGATTTTGTCGATTTTTGGGAACAAAAAACAGTGAGAAATTAATTATTAGCTACATTATTAGCATTAATTAATAAAATTAAATATTAATAACAAATACTGAATTAAATTTCACGTACTTTTTTCATAGGATTATAATCAATCGGAAAAAAAAGTCAAGGGTTATAGGGGAGGGATTGGACACGGGGACATCCCACCCCTCGTGTGCGCTACTGATTCCCCATTTTACACATCAGGAAGCTGAAATAAGTTATGTTTTACGTGGTATTAAATTTTTCTTGGTTCAAATGTGGGTTGAATGGCTTTAATGTACAGTAAGTTTTTATTAACAACACATTCAAAACAACAGGAAGACTATTAGAGACGGACTTCGTAATTTTCGTCCATGATCAATTCGCGAGGACAATATCGAAGCAGATCATATTTCTGAGCTTCGTGAATGACGATATTTTTTTCGTCATATGCTGAAACAACACGTGGGCTACTCGTTAAGGACCTCCTAATTTTGAATCAGGGTCAAGTGACGAGGACGACACCTGAGCTAGCACCTCATTCTCCAAATGATATATTAGTCAAACCACGGTTCGAATTCTGTGTGCGGGATTTTTTAAGGACCTGTCGTATGAAAAGATGGAGGCTGTGTGTCATGTTAAATGAATATGAACCTCAGTGTTTAAGTACGTGCTTAGATTCCAGTCCTCAACGCTTACTCTTAGATCCAAATTATGAGATTTTATCTCCAATGGGGGGCCCTTGAACTCCTTTAGTATTGTGACGAAGTCGACAGGTATCGTGGAAGCAACATCTCACAGCCAAATGTAGACATAAAAGAAAAAATTTATTTTCAAATCAAGTTAATTATCACTGATACAATAAAGCGAAGTTTTTGCGCCAAGCCGGTGCATTCATTCTATTCCACAGGATAAATCTATCACTTTATCGCACTGTTTTGTCCAAAGGACACTTGCCCTTATTTTTAAGAAGTTGTTTCGATAACTCCTACAACGCCACTGGCGTTCATTCTCTTGCCTCCGTTCGATGAAATAAATTCCTTCTAGCTCCGTGTTTGATCCCGGCTCGGCTTCAAGTCTCTCCTTTTTTCCGGGCTCTCCTCTCTCCTCCTAAGAAAAACCTTTTAAACACCAGGGTCGGATCCACACCACGCCCCTCGTCCCTTATCATTGCAATGCCACAAAAGTCTGCTCTCGTCGCAGGGCCTCATTATTGTCCTATTAGTGCGGAACACACCAATACACTCCTGGCCAGTCTGGAATGTAAAGGCTCCAGTATTCTCGTGAAACATCTGGATACTTTCTTCATCACACTACCTTTGTTCTATAAACCCATTCTCTCCACACCGGCCGAGGCGACAGGGTTCTTTTTAGACAGGCTTCGCCAATTGTCAATGGGGTTCTGACTTTCTTTTGACCATTATGACTGCCAGTCTGGGTGTCGGCGCTTCCCTGAGGTCAAACAGTAAACAATGATCCCACGGCCACGTACACTGGTCACTTAAGCATCTGGTCTGAGCCATAAAACTTGGCGTGAACAGAAGGGTGGAGTTCGCACCCAAGTGAAGTAGTTACAGTATGTTACCACAATATTTATTTAAAAAAATTTTTATTGACGTTTATTGTTAGAAATAAATGTAATGTTAGCCGATGAAGAGCTTATATAAATATGTATATATATACACATATACATATATGTGTGTGTGTGTCGATGAAATTAGGAAACTCATCTGAAATTAGGAAACTCATCAAATCCCTAAGGGAGATGATCACTTGACGGTAGATGTTAAAATAACGTCTCTTCAAGGTGATTTCTCTGATAAAAATAAGGGATTTGAACGAATCCCTGAGCTGTTTCAGTGAAATGATGAAACAATATTGTCAAGAGTTTAAAAGTGTTTATTTAACAAATAGGGTGCATTATTAATCGTAGAAGTAAATAACAATAGTCAATGAAATACAGATTATCTATTCGAAACTAATTAACAAATATTTAGAAAATTAGTCTGGTATTTTTTGATGTATAGCATCTTTCCTCTCGGTTGCTTACGCACTAAAATATCAATCCCTATGTTAATCCTGCAGTGTGGCATTTTTTTTAAAGATATGGGGTTAATATTTAGGGGATCGTTAGTACTACCTGGATGGTTAGGAAGTACAAGGATTCGACCCCCCCAGGTGTCTCCCCCTTTCTGTATAGCATTTTGCCAATGCAAATCTTGACTAGTTCATTTCTTTATTTCACTGAAACAGTTAAGAGATTTGATAAAATCACTTACTTTCATCAGGGAAATAGCCTTGAAGAGACGATATTTTACCACACCCCGTCAATTGATCATCTTCCTTAGGGATTTGATGGAATTCCTAATTTCCCTGTGACATATATATAAAGGAGAAAAGCGACTACCTTCCCTCATAAATCGCAAGATCTCTGGAATTATTAGGTGGCCGCGGTAGCCGAGTGGTATAGGTATCGGATCGTGGCTGGTCTTGTCACGAGTTCGAGCCCTGTACCACTCAAGACCCACCGTGTAGGGCAGCGATGCACGTTAAATCTGTCGAGAGCACAAACGTCCTCCCGTGGTGTAGTGTGGTAGTTAGGAGAGTGGGTGCCAGCTCAGGTGTCGTCCACGTCACTTGACCATGGTTCAAAATTACGTGGTCCGTCGCCAAAAGCCCTCGTGTAGCTGAACAGTGCGACGTTAATATTCACTCACTGACTGGAATTATTAGATTAAGGGGAGTTGGAAACCTCTCTCTCTCTATATATACTGACAATGTTAAATTGGCTGTTTTCGATGTACCTTTTCTCAAAATCTGTTTTATGTACATGCTTGAAATTTTCCATACTATTAAAGTACACCTCTCTTATTATACTAAAATGAGCTTTTAGCTAATTTTGAGTTTTTTAAGAAATTATGAAATATTTTATAAAACATTGCGAAATTTGACTCATTTTTTACTTAAAAAATTTGTAAAAATTAAATTTTTGAGTGTTTTAAAAAAAGCTCATTTTAGTATATATTACACATCATTATAAATAATTCATAAAAAATTTACATACCTGTGAGCAGTAGTTTCTCAGAAAAGGTACATCGCACATTAAAATTTACATTTTGAGATAAATTGATTCTAATGTATACAGTGAGACTTCTAATCGGCTGGGAAATAAAAAAATAAAAGGCTCAATTTAAAATAAAAGATACATGTTTTGGTTTATATCAATCGTTACACTTTTAAGCAAAAACAAGTAATTTGTTTACAATTTTCACCATTAAAATGGGCGTGGCCCAAATTCAACGAATACTTAAAAATACATTTTAAAAGCTTCTAAATACCCCAGAGGTTCAAGTAAAGTATTTTTAGAAAGGTTAAAATCTATACAATTTAAAAATGTAAAAATCTCAAATTGTCAAAAAAAAATAAGATTTTAGCTTTCCAACACCCCTTAACAAACTTGTAATTCGTAGGAACGGGTTTTATGTTAATCGTCTCTTACAGTGGCGTAAAAGGTTATAATATATTGGACTAATAGAAACTTAAATATTGACTGAAAGATGAACCCGAAAAATAACTTAATAAATAATTCAGCTATATTTATTTATTTGATTTCGCCATTTTATTTGCTAAAATGTTCTTTTCTGGGAGTCTGATTTACAATTCACTTAAAATTATTCAAAATTTTCATTAAATTTTGACCTAATTATTTTTTTTTTCCGTCTCGCGATAGTTATAATTTTCAATTCACTCATACGAAGATCGAGAGTATCTGCTCAGTACTACAGTACAGCGCTTCTCAAACTTTCAATATTTTCGATCCGATTTTCAATCATAATTTTGATCTTACCTTTCTTCCATATAATAACAATGTATTGAATTCAATAATAATATACTTTGACACCAAAACAATACGACTTTAATTATGACCCGTACAAATTATCAGGATAAGTATTAAATTTTGTATATAAGATATGACAATTCTATATAGTCACTGGTAATTTTTTTTTATTTTAAACTTGTGTTTTTAACTTAATCCTATTAAATTAATTATCAAATACATTGTGCAGTACTGATACATTTATATAAGTATATTATATCAGTGTAAATGTGTATTTTATTTTTTATTATCTCAGAATGTATTTTGTTTCGCTTCCTTTCAGTAATTTAATAAGTTTTTTTAAATAATTTTTTTTGTTTTCGACTTTTAGATATGCCTTCGCCCCCATCTAGGGTTATCACGCCCCCTAGGGAGGCAAGTCCCACAGTTTGAGAAACGCGCCTGTAGTAGAGAAATATGTGAGCAAACATAATTCAAATGTTCATCTGTATAAAGACAAGCATAGAAAGATTAACAAATTTTAAAACTAAAAAAAAAATTTCGATTTGGAATTTAAATCACGCATGAGATATTTGCTAATTAGAAATTATTAGCTAGCTATTAACTTTTATGAGAAAATTCTTCATTAAAATTTTGTTACACTCTTTGTTAAAATAAAAATAAAAGAGAATATATTCATAATTTTAAAAAAAAAAGTTGTAATTTTCTTAAATTTTTTTTTTATAGAATTGTTTGTAAAATGATGGATGTATTCGTAGCACATTTTTTAGAATCTCAGATTACGTGAAAAAATTCACCCTCTATGAAAAACACATTTATCTCTCTAGTTGAAGTGTGTGTGTGTGTGTTGGCTGTTAAAAAGGATTGAATGAATAAATAAAAATTTAAGAATATATATATCTGGTTAAACTTTTGTATCCAGATCGAAATTTTATATTAAAACCCTCATTTTAAAGCAATCCATAGCCGTTTCAAAATATTTTGTGAAAAGAATTTTTTAAAAAACAAAATATTAGTGCAAACTTCAAGGTAGAGAAATTCTAAATTTCATGTATCATATTATATGCTAAAATTGAAGATAATATTGATATAATATACTGTTACGTTTTGTGTATTAAAACTATATAAATTACCTTATAATTCCTCAATTATTTCTTGGCTTACATGCTAATTATGTATAATTCAACAATTATAATTAGCATGTAAGTCAAGAAATATAACCGTTGTCTCGTTTATTTTACTGAGTTAATCTATAGCAAAATGTATTTTGAAGGAATATGCGTTTCTATTTATTTAAGAACTTCTTAGAATGATGAATTTTTTGCCAAAATTAAATGTATTTGAAGTTATTTTAGAGAAATTATCTGTAGTCAAAGTTTATCTAAAATATCACTTAAGCCTATATTAAAAATACTATAAATAAGTTATTTAAATATCGTCTGCGGATTAAGAGAATTGTAGCATGTATTTTACTGATATAATGAGTGAATATTATCGTTTGCATATATAAATGGTTTTACTTAATATAAAATAAAAAATAATTGGAAAGTAAGTGTATTAAAGAATAACTATAAATATCACTGATTATTATGTAACTTCAAAAAGTATGCATCTGGCATCTAACTTTTCCTCTCTGGAGATTCCAAATGTATAGTCTATTAAAAATGTATACATTGTATTAATGAATTTAATTAAAATTAAATGATAAAACTTATTAATTGCTACTCTATAGTTGTTGGAAATGAATTTATTTTCAAGTTTGTGTATTCTGATGTGGTAAGCCTATTTTTTATTTACAGCATAATCACACAGTGTATGATATACAAATTGGCTTGTATAATTCGATCAAGCGGATTAAGTTGCTACTACCCACTAAACCATTGTCTTTAATTTTAAACGAGTCTTAAACTGTATATACACATCGCTCTTATATTTATATAATTTGTTCATATTTTCGTGTGTTTAATAACATTTGAACTTATCAATTTATTGATTTCTGTTTATAGTATGATGCTAACATTAAAACACACTATACTTATTTATATTGGAAAGGAATACAATGTATGAAAGCTTTAATTTTCCTAATTTCAGCTAGAAATCTGTTAATTAAAAAGTTGATTATTGCTACTGTCCTTTCACAATCTGTAAATAGTTCAGTATGTTTGTATGAGGGATATTCACATAAATTGATAATACTGATTTCATATCAACTTTTACATGTGTGCCTTGTCCGAGATGATTTTATACTTTCTAAGAAAAGATCTACTTAGTAAGACTAAATTATTAAACCAGTTAAATCTCGTAAATAACGTCCACTTTTTACCAATGTACCTATTAATTTCAGATTTAATTAGTTGTGTAAGAATAGTTCTTTTGATAACGATTCGCACTCACACAAATCAGAAATGTTTGATTGGAAGTTAATGCTCTTTCGTGTATTTCGCTCACTTTATTTTATGTCTAAGAATCTCTTTATGCTTTCTCTTTAATGTCCCAACGCTCTTTAATCTTGTCGTAAACGAAAATAATCATAAGACACAGAAGACCTTGTTGAAGCCACTCTATCTAAACTGCCATAAAAACTTGCTTATTGTAATTGCAGTAATTATAGTGGAAGAAAATAAGACAATTATATATAGTATATAATACTCTTTTGGCTATTTATGTGTGTGTGTGTGTTTCTCGTTTCTATATTTAAGATCGATTTGTTACGATTTATTTTCGTGTATAGTGTTTATTGTAGTTTTAATTAATAACTTTTGAATGCATTAATCTAAAATTAATGTCGATGCTTATCTTTTTTTAAAAAACAAACTTTTGCTGCTGTATGGATTAGAAATATTTTATTTTATTTTCAAAATGTGTATATTTGTAAAAAAAAGAAGAAAAACAGACCAAACGATGTTGTTAAACTAAATTATTGCAGCTTTTTTGTATGTGTATGGGGAGGGGGGATTTTCTCCTTAAACCATCAAAAGAAAGTTTTAAAAATACTATTAAATAAAATGAGCAACTAAAAAGTAGAAATTGATACAAAATACATGCGAGACTATTCAAAAACATGTCCAACAGATAGCACTTAGAATTTATGCGTACACTCAAAAAATTTACAATAGTAAAGGGTGTTTTTTTAGAAGTATAGAACTTTAAATTGCAATAAAACAACGTTGTATTATTCGATTGACATGAATTTTTTTTATTCGAAAGATAATCATGTGGCATTACATTTTAAATATGATTTCTGGCATAGGACTGCCGCGGCTGGCTCGGATGTAGTCCAATCTGGACGTCCAATTTTCGATGACTTTTTCCAACATTTGTGGCCGTATATCGGCAATAACACGGCGAATGTTGTCTTCCGTCAAGCGTTTGTGGCTTATCCGCATAGACCAATGACTTTACATAGTCCCACAGAAAATAGTCTAGCGGTGTTAAATCACAAGATCTTGGAGGCCAATTCACAGGTCTAAAACGTGAAATTAGGCGGTCACCCAACGTGTCTTTCAATAAATCGATTGTGGCACGAGCTGTGTGACATGTTGCGCCGTCTTGTTGGAACCACAGCTCCTGAACATCATGATTGTTCAATTCAGCAATGAAAAAGTTAGTAATCATGGCTCTATACCGATCACCATTGACTGTAACGTTGTGGCCTTCATCGTTTTTGAAGAAGGATTCCACCAGCCCATAAAGCACACCAAACAGTCAGTTTTTCTGGATGTAACGGTGTTTTGACATACACTTGTGGATTAGCTTCACTCCAAATACGGCAGTTTTGTTTGTTGACGTAGCCATTCAACCAGAAGTGCGCTTCATCGCTAAACAAAATTCGCTTATGAAAATCGGGAACAACGGCAATCTCGTTTTGGGCCCATTCGACGAATATACGCCTTGCTTGATCATATTTAAAATGTAATGCCACAAGATTATCTTTCGAATAAAAAAATTCATGTCAATCGAATAATACATCGTTGTTTTATTGCAATTTAAAGTTCTATACCTCTAAAAAAACACCCTTTATAATATTTGTTTTACATCTAGATATATAAAGGAGAAAAGCGACTCACTCACTCACTCACTGACTAATCACGATATCTCCGGAACTATTAAACCTACAGACTTGAAATTTGTTAGGTAGGTTCCCTTCATGGAGTAGACGTCAGCTAAGAATGTATTTTGCAAAGTTCGAACCCCAAGGGGCGTTATGGGGGTTTAAAGGGCGTTATAGATAATTATTTCCATTACTAAACTATTAGATGTACAGTCGTGAAACTTGGTACAGAGATTTCTTTTTCAGATACATAATGATTTTTACAAAAAGATCCGCTGCATTTTTAAAAAATGTACAGGGTTTTGTAAAAATCAGACTCCCAAGTGGCGTTGTAGAGAATTAAGGGGCGTTATAGGCAATTAACTCCTTTTTTAAACTATTAGACGTAAAATCTCGAAATTTAGTAAGCTGATTCCATTCATTAAGTAGAGATTCGCTATAAGATGGGTTTTGTGAAAATCGTTTCCTAAGTGGCGTTGCGGGGGCTTAAGGGGCGTTATAGATAATTATTTCCATTTTTAAACTATTAGACGTACAGTCTTGAAATTTGGTAAGCGAATTCCTTTCATGGTGTAGAGATCCGCTACAAAATATTTTTGGGGGAAATTGATCCCCAAGGGTCACTGAGGGGGATTAAGGGGCGTAATAGATAAATATTTTCGCTTTTGAACTAACAGAACCACCCGCTTGAAAATTAGAAGTTATGTTCCGTTCATGGAATAAAGTTCCTTTTACAAAGATTTTTGCGAAAACGGACCCCCAAAGGAGTGGGGTTGCGAGGGATTAGGTGTGTTATAGAAAAATTTCTGTTTTTGAATTTAACTCATTTACTTGAAATTTGTTGAGCACTTTTTTCTTTAGTTGAATAGAGTTCCACTAAGAATGGATTTTACGGAAATCAACTCCAGGGGGAAGCGGGGAGAGTTATTGGGGCGTTTTGATAGACAAAATTTAAGTTTTTGAACTGCTAAGACTATAATAATAAAATTTGGTTTGCATGTCTCTTTTGTTGAATTGGAATCCGCTAAGAATTCTGTCAACGATGTATTGATGATAAAAATTCCGTTTTTGCTCTGTTAGATTTAGACTTTAAATTTAGCACGCATGTTTATTTTATGGAGTAGAGATCCACTGAAAGTTACTTTGGTAGAAATCCACTTGATTGTTAGATTAAGTGAGCGAAAAAAATCTTTCTGCTTCTTTTTTAGATATAAATAGAAATTAGATATTATAATTTTTGTTCTTTTTATATCAAGGGGCGAGAATGTAACAGCTATAAATATATTTTTCAATACCATCGAATTCTTGATGCTAGATATCAATAATTAATATATATGTAAACAGTATACATATATACAACATCGTGAAATACCCAGTGAAGCGGGTGGGTAACGGCTAGTTTATTTCATAAAGTTGTTCTACACACACAAATAACAATGCTAGCAAAATTCATCAAAATACCATTAACATGCTTTATTTTATAAAATATACTGCTGGACATTTGCTAAGGACGGATCACAAATTGCTATGTAGCATAACATTAAGCGAGACATGAGGCCTAGTAGGATAAATATAGTTGCCACACTGTTCACACATTAGAATAAAGAATATTTATTGTTCTGGAAAGTACAAAAGCTGTGAAACATCTGAAAGAAAAAAAATGTTCATTTGATCTGCGTACGGAGAAATGGAACAGTGCATCTAAAATTCAGCAGGCACCTTAAAGAAAGGTATCAGTACGGGATATGTCCACCGTGGAGTGTGATGCAACATTCCACACGTCGTACCATACTTTGCACAACATCATCCAGCAGCTGTTGAGGCAATTTATCCCATTCCTCTGTGAGTGCACGGATGAGGGTGTTCTTGTTTGTCGGAGGATAGTTTCGACCAGCATCTTGCCTTCCCAAAGCATTCCACACATTTTCAATTGGGTTTAGATCTGGAGAACGCGCTGGCCATACGAGATGTTGAATACCCTCACTGTCTAGACAATCCTGAACAGCGAGTGTTCGATAACATGTTGCGTTGTCGTCCATAAAAACAAATTTATCACCGACAGCTCCACGGAAAAGACGAACATGAGGAAGTAGAACTTCATCAATGTATCGTTGGCCCGTCATAGTCCCATTCGCAACCACATGTAGGCGCGTGCGGCCATTGATCATGATGCCGGCCCATACCATGATACTGCATGTCGGATATCGGTCCTTTTCCTGGATATTTTCTGGACGAATAGCAGTACCACTCTCGCGCCAGATCAGTTGGCGTCTACAATCCGATGACAGACTGAACCTACTCTCATCTGAGAATAGTACGCATGCCCAGTCCTGTTCAGTCCAATTGTGATGCTCACGACACCATTGCAAACGGGCAGTACGGTGCTGTCTGGTCAATGGGACACACACAACAGGTCTGCGTGCGTATAGTCCTCCTCCCCTCAAACGTCTGGCAACAGTTTTTTGGGAGATCTGCTTTCCTGAGGCAGCAAGAAACTGATTTGCCACCTGCTGAGCTGTGGTGCGCCTGTTCCTTTTGCTGATAGGACGATATATCTGTCTTCTGCAGGCGTCGTACTTCTAACACGACCTCTCCCGTGCCGTCTACTACACATTCCAGTAGTTTTAAATGACTTCCACAGGCGTGAAACGCGTCGAAGTCCCTGGCAACATCTGTTATTTTTCGCCCTTCTTCGATCTTTCCAATAATTCGGCCACGCATAAAATCATCTATGTGATGTCGGGAAGACATGCCAAAAATTTTAAGTTCGTCTATTAAATCTTTCCTGTAAAACTTTGACTTGAAACAACAACTGTCCACACGCGTCAAAACCTTTAAAGCTCTTATGAACGCTATCACGTGATGAACAGACGTGGAAAAAAAATTTGCATACTCATACTTCTTACTAATATCCCGCACTTATTCTAATTTTCCACATTTTGCTTCCTTTCATTTTGTGGTTGCTATGGATGATAGTGTTATCCGTCCTTAGCAATTGTCCAGCAGTGTAGAATAAATGTAATGGACTAAAAGAAAAAAGAAGCACATACTTATTCATAATTTTACTATTAAAATAATCTTATTCAAGGTATTCACTCAGGTCTTAATATAAGGAATTAAGAAAAAAAATAAATAAAGCTATCATTGCTATAAAATTATTAAACAGTTTAAAATAATAATTCTTGCAAGCTGTTTAATTTTTGACAATTGCAAGAGATAAATTTAATTAATCCAGCATTCTAATTAATATTATAATGCCGCATTAATTCCAACATAATAAAAATCTTGTTATAATTTTTAAATATTACTCTTTTTAGTTTATTTTTGTCCATTATTACAGGTTTTAATTATTTAATTTTATAAGTAAATACTTATTTAATATCTTAGTTTTTTGTTTCATAATTATATATTTAAATATTTGCATTCCCTTACTTAAATTTGTGAATATCTTAAAATAATTTTATAGTAGATTGTACGAGAGTGTCAAATTACTCTATTACATCATCTACTAATTTGGAATAGACACAAGCTATTTTAAACCAATTAAAAATTTATAAAACACTTTTATTCCAAAATACATTATAAACAAAAATGGAAATAGCTCCTCTTTTCTAAAAGTAAGATTTTCATAACCCGTATTTTAAATTTGGTCTTTCATCTTAGAATGCATTCTTTAAATGGATGGGAATTAAAAATTTAAACTTGTTTTCTCTCAAAGAAATGGAAAACATCATACTGGTAATGTCTAAAATCCGAGCTTTCTGCTTGATACGAAATGTGTATAGTCGGGGTTGGAAGAGGAGTAAGTGTACACCCAACAACCCATTCCTATACAAATTCGGTAATGATCACTCCATGCTTCGCCAAAGGATACGTGCCGCTTCTCCTGCTGAAAGATGCATCTCAATCCCTGAAAAAGTTTCCCAACTATTTCACTTTCCCCTGAAAATAAAAGAGCAAAACGTAATATTGAACATCGAAAATTTCCTTAGCGAATTCTCCTGAGTAAAACAGAGATGACGTTTCAGATCACAGATGAAAAATAAAACAAAAAACCACCTAGAATTTTACTTCTGAACACGAGAAACAACCACATATATATCTCTCTTTTAAATTCAAGAACTGAAGTAAGACGAAGAAACAGAAGTGGATTAGAAAGAGTTAGATAAAAACTTCTTCCAACAACGTTATTGCTCGTTCCCTGGCAGGATCCGGTAACAGCCCACGTGGCCTTAATAGTCCCAAACGAATTCCAAACGATTTTATTCACATCGAATCTTTGTCCGTACCACGGTAAGGTCCTGCAGCTGCACCTCCAGCCTCATTGTATCGATGAATATTTAAAGAAGCGTTTAAAGAGAGCGATTCGACTGCAACCGCACGTAGCCCATCCCTGTTTCGGTAATTGAAGGAACATTTCCTTTTCTTTTTCTTAGCCCATCATTTGGAAGATGACGATTCTGTGTTCCCGAAGTTTTAATCGAGTCGGGATAGTTTTCGCTAATTTGTTTTCTCTCTTTTCGAGTTCGACTCCATTGCTGGAATAAAAAGGAAGTTGATTGAAAAGGTCAGTTTTGGTGTTCTGGTAGCAGGGAAAGTTGACCGGCGCCAAAGTAAATGTAGAGAGGTCCGCTTAATAAAAAGTGTCGAAAGATTAAAAGAAAAAGCATTACTTTAATGCATTTATATTTGAGTTGAATAATTGTATCCAAAATAATATAACTGGATGTTTAAAACAGCATTTCTCTCTAGATAATAACAATAATAATAAAAGGTGTTAGAAAAACAATTTTTAGTAATTCACTATCATTATCATTTTTATGACTAATATACATAAGCATACAATTGAAATTTGAAACTTTTATTCACTGTTAGACAGCTTTCATCAAGATTCTTTGCTAAAACCAGAAATACATGCTGTATATATACATATATAAGCCGAGAATCTTTAGAATATTTAACGTAATAGAGGAAAAACTGGTATCTTTCTGTTTGTTTGTTTTTAACATTTTTCGTTGCCTTGTGCAAGCGATGTTAATTTTTTCAATGTTTTGGGTGTTTTGAATAGAACTTTTATTATAAAAGGAGAAAAGTCACATAAATCCTTCAAAGTCGGTGTCAAACCTCGAGTTTCTAATACTTCTTAAAATTCTCCTTCACTCATTGAGCTGGGGTGTCCAACAAGTGGCCCGCTAGTACATAAGTTGCGGCCCACCGGCTCTTCTTTAAAACTTTTTAAAAATCAGATTTTTAAAGTTTTTCATTTTAAAATTTATTTGAGGGGATATATATATATATATATTTAAGGTTAATTAAACTAGATTAAAAATTAAGTTCCCTATCTAGCACTTAACTCATATTTTTCATTTGATCTTCAAGTATCAAACTAATCACCCATTTATTTCTTCCTAGCCAATAAACATGTCTAATTACAGATCGTTAAATTTAATAGCCCTATATGTCAGCATTAACTTTCAAGTACACTCATAAAATCAGAGGTACTTCTCACATCTGGCTTAAGTGGTAAAACACTTAGATTTCACTTTGGCGTTCTTTTTCTCTCTCCTCTCAGCATCAGAACTCGTATAGACTTCATCAAATAAAGATCCTTTTTAAAACTAGGTCTGATTCTGGCTCGAAAAGAATGCCATATATATATATATATATATACAATGTATTTGCCTGTTACCTATTCTTGTTTTAAAATAAATCCTTTTTGATGATAGAAATATCCTTTAGATTAAATTAGATTTATATTTTATCAAACATTTATATTTGATTTTACTATAGTAAATTACTTTTTTAATAAATTTCGAATTGCATTATGCATATCCTTTACTCTGGATGGTACATTATTCTCTGTGTGTGCGACTTTCGCTTCTCCTCCTCCTTTCCTGTTTGGAGTGCCCAAAAAGCAAGAGGCAGTCAGAGATGTTTTTTAAAGTTTGAAAAAAAATTCAGAACGGTAAAGAGGAAGGACAATGTATACTTAATCGTTTGCAAATGTCAGCACTATCAAGTTTCACCAATGAGAAACAAAAGATCAGTTCAATAGGAACACCGAAATTTTCAAGAAAATGGCAACACACTGTAATATTTTAAACATTACTTGATCATTGCATTATTATATTATATAAACATTATTATATTATCTATGTCTGTATACATGAAAAATAATGAAAACAATAATAATTCCTTCTGTTTTAAATTTTCACTCCAATAAATGTTTTCTTGTTTCCAAATCTGATATAAAGGTACATATTTTTATGTGCGGCCCGCGAGATTATAATGTTTTTCCGAAGTGGCCCGCAAAGTCATTTGGGTTGGACACCCCTGCTCATAGAGTAAACGGAAGGCAAGTGATCATCGTGAGGCGAGTTTTGCCTCCATGGTGTGAAATATGGATCGACAACCATTTGCTGTATCCAGTAGCGCACACAGGAATTTTTCAAGTGGGGGGGGCCGGGGTCGAAAGTCCACCATTCTTGTATCATGCTCCTTTTGATTTTGTCGATTTTCGGGAACAAAACACGTTAAAAAACTAATTATTGAATAAATAATTAGCATTAATTAATAAAATTAATCATTATTTACAAATAATTAAATTTTACGTAATATATACTTAGAATTATAATCAATCGGAAAAAATGAAGGGCTTTGGGGGGTCCGGACCCCAAGCCCCCCTGTGTGCGCCACTGGCTGTATCCGAATTTCATTTCCCTTCCTATGTATTTTCCAAACAAGAAAAAAAATGGCACACAAAGTTTTCATGGCGTATATTGAACAAAAACACAAATAAAAAATGCTTGAATTTCAGATAGGGTAACCAGAAATAAAACCATTCCACCCCTTTTACCCATTTAGCTATATTTTTACAGCTATATATACATGTTTGAATATTACAGGAACTTTTTTTTTCCAATTCAACTTACATAGGGGTTTTGAATTTGGAGTAAATTTTTGAAGAAAAAACAAACTCTCAGCTTATACACCAATTGGTTTACATTCGAAAATATACAGTAAGTAATCAAAACTTTTCAACAAAACTGACCAAAAGAGCGTTTGAAAATACTTTTCTTCATTTTTTATTGTATGCAGTTTTTTTTAAATAACGTTAAATAATCTGTATTAATTCTTAATTCTGAAATGTGTTAAATACTTTTTACGTGAATTTTTAAGCGCGTTGAGAACATTTCGTGATTTATTTTCTGGTTCTTAGTTCTTATGCCCAAAATAATCTATTAATTTATTTTTTGAGTATCCTATTATCCTAATTTTCTTTATTGTTTACTTCGTTAAAGATAAAAATTATTACTACTGTTTTATACCATCATGAAATATTTTGACATCTTTTCAGAAGAATGCGACGATTTTTCAATGTTAACATTCCGCTTCATTAAATTGAATAAAAATAAGTGAAAAATTAGTTCTTCTGAAAATAATATTTTTAAGATATCCCGCAGGATGTCTTCCAAAGTGGAAACTAGATTTTCAACAATGATGACCCCCACCCCCCAAAAAAGGACATTAACATCTGCGATAGATTCAATTACAAATTCAGAATGCAGTGGATTAATTTAAATAAATGCCTATCTTAAACTACGCGAGAATTACTTGCGACAGACAAGTGACGAGGACGATATTTGAGCTTAGGCTGTGCGGTTTATCCATTGGGTACTTGTAGTGGGTGCCCAGGAACCTGAAAGGACCCGGATAAGCATGACTTGACCAGATTTTCTGGTTATAAATTTCGATCTTCCAGTTCCAAGGGGGCATGTAGATCTTCTGCACCCAGGGCCTGAAATGAGCTTAAATCGGCACTGGCCTAGAGATCTTTCGCCTAATTTTCATACCACACTACCGAAAGATTTAGATATCCTTTTATTAAAGTGCAATACTTTTCCTTATTATTCCCGACTGTGTTTAAGGAAATCTGGATACGAAATTATAACTTAAGATATCCGACTACGTTAGGAAACGTGATTTTAAAAAAGTGCATAAATGGATAATTTTCATGATATTTAGTGTCACTCAAATTAGAATACATTCATAAAATTGTTTTAAAGACATTTTTTGACAAAAGCATTTATTGAAAAATAATATTTTGGCAAAAAATTAACTTAGAATAATCTTTTTTCAAAATGTTCTCCTTTTGTGAAAAATGGTTCTATTATAATAATATTTTGCCTGTATATAGCTCAGACCTCTCTACAGAGGCTCAACTAGAATTTTTGAAAAATTCACATTATTTTCAGAGTGACCACCCATTGAAATAATTATTCGTGTTTTTTTTTAAATTGTTCCCCTCTGTTGTCGTAAAATATGAATAAACCCTCTTCTAAGTTATATATTTCAAAAATTCTAGTTGAGCCTCTGAACAGAGGTCTGAGCTATATTCAGGCAAAATATTATTGTAATAGAAGCATTTTTCAGAAAAGGTGAACATTTGGAAAAAAGATTATTCTAAGGTTATTTTTTGCCAAAATATTGTATTTAAATAAATTTTTTTGTCAAAATGTTCTTAAAGCAATTTAATGTATATATTCTAATCTAAGTGACACTAAGTATCATGAAAATTATCTATTTATGCGCTTTTGAAAATCACGGTTTCGAACGTAGTCGGATATCTTAACTAATTATTTACTGTAAGTGAAGATAATTATTGCAATTTTAGGTTGCCGCGGGATCTAAAACACAATCAATAAATCTACTTTGTAACCCATTTCGGCAAGAGTTTAAAAAAGAAAACTTTTAATTTAAATAAATTGATGAGTATCATGAAAATACAATTGAGTTAAATCAACATTAACTAGACAAAGTCATCAAGTGAGCCCTTCTATTCCTTGCATACAATGGAAATAAGAAAATTTATTCTGTGACGGACTTTGCCAAACTTTTATTTCAATTTAAAAAAAATAGGCCACTGATGTAATAAGTGCAAAAGTTCCAAAAACAATGGAAAATGCATTTGGAAACTACTGGAACTTTTTCTAATTGATAATTCATTTACGGGTTAAATAATGAGTCAAAGACATATTTCTGGAAGAGGTAAGACATCTGGCGAATTACGAAAGCAATTGAAACTAATTGAAATTAACGAGTGATAAATAATGAAATTTTCACACTTTTTTGTAATGTATTTGTTGCGTCTATTAGATACGCGTCTATCTAGAAATAAAACTCCTGTACCAACTATGAGTGAAATGAAAACAGCAATAGCAATGATTAAAGTATCTGCTCATATTTCTAAAGCAATTTTAGAATAAAATTCCCAATTTTTGTAATATTTTGTTTGAAAATCAATTTATTAATATTTGAAATTTTGTATTTGTTTTAATTCTACGAGTAATGGAAGTGAAGTTTCAAGCGCCACACAAATGACCGGAAATTGGACGCTTTCTTCATTTTTTACCCCCAAATTTCAATTATCAAACTACAAAAATTTGGCGTAGTTTTTGAGCTATTTTTATGCAGGAAATGGAAAACAACTAAGTTTATATATTCTTCACGATACCTACGTAACTATTAGACTTGTAGACTTTAATTTCGGCAAGCATGTTTCTTTGGTTGAGTAAAGATACTCTGCGAACGGTTTGTGAAAAACTGGTTCCCAACGGGATTGCGGTGGCGAAAACATAAGAGTTCTCGGTTTTGAACTATTAGAGCTACAGACTTGAAATTTGGCAGGCATGTTTTTTTGTTGGGTAGAAATACTCCAAGAATAGATTTTGCAGAAATCAACTCCCAAGAACTGAAAGGGGTACGGGTTCATGGTTGGTAAATATACCCTTTTAGAAATTTAAGTCTTTTCTTGTTTAAATAAAGTGGGGAGGGCTATAAGAATGTTTTTAATACGATAAAAAACTTAATGCTAGAATTTATATATCAATAAATTAAAATATATAAAGAGAGATGAGAGTCTGGTATTGTGAAATACTATTTACATTTCTAAAAGTAACTTTACTGGTTTTTGATTTTAAAAAATCTCCCAAATCTCATCATGGATATATACTATAAACGATTGTAAGAAATTATCACTTATCAATATATGTATATATATATATATATATTGTTATAAAGAAATTATTTTGAAGAAAAATGATAAATGGAGGGCATTATGGAATAGTCAGGTAATATGGAATAAGTGGCTTAAACCATTGGAAAACCAATTAAAACTTCATAAAACATAGTTATTTTTTAAACATCAAAGCCATATTTTTAAGAATACATGCAAGTCATTTCTGTTTCGAGTCTATTTACAAAAGTCACAAATATAATATTTCTCTACTAATACCCGACACATCTTAGAAAATTCATCTTTAAACTGAAGGAGAAAACGTTGTTAGCTAATAAACGACCACAATATTAAAAACTACAATTCTTTTAGTATACATTATGCTTAGCTTTAATGTTCAAATCACATGTGAACGAGGAGGTTCAAGTGTTTGAAAACTTGCCTGCAGAAACTTTTGAAAATCGTAAGACATACTTTGTTTTGTAGTGAGTAGTATGGCAACAGCAAGTGGATAACTCTCACTGCAATACATCATGAAAGTCTTTCTTCTGTAGTTCAAGGTTTTCCCACGCATTAATAACTACAGAGTCAAAACATCGGTATTCCATGTTACCCGATTTTTCCATAATACGCGACTCTCCTCAACTCACATAATAACATGAAACACCCAAAGAATTGGGCGTATAACGGCTAGTATATATAAGTAATCTATATTTTCTTAGAATTTAATGCACACGAAAAATATATAAATAAAAACATGGAAAACCATACAAGTTTTTTCTTACTTCTTTCCCACAAATATAATAAACCTTTTATAACAAAGAAATAATAAATTATCTAATCCGTTATTGTTTTATCCATTAAACTGATTAGTCAGAGATCTAGCACTCGATTGCAATTGAAGAGGCTCATCAGTTTTCTGTGCTTAATACTTTCTGATGCGACTTTATTATGAAATTCTGCGAGGGGGAAGGGGGCATATTTACAATTCTTAATAGCTGCTACTCTTTGATACATCACTGATTATCTTGAGGAAGCAAAAGCACTACACGATTAGCATGTAAAATACGTTATTTGATAGTTACCATGCCAATAAAATTAAGAAAAGAAACGTTTATCGGATTTCATTACAATCACCAAATCCTGACTTATGAGAAAGCTTTCTGTAGCAATTATCCTGTCTATACGGCATGAAAAGTAAAAAAAGGTAATTTCCTTAATTTTTCAACAATTAGTTTTCCCTCTAAAAAGACTGATAAATTGCGGGGTCTGACTTTCTGCTGACAGGAACGCATGTTTTGTCGACATTTTTTTTTCTTTCACTTAGTCCATTTTCACGTTTCGCTTGGAATCACTATAAGAGTGAATGAGCACATAACATTGTTGAAAAAATAAGAAGAAAAAAACGTAGAGTCAAAGCGATATAAAAATGGAATTAATTTAGAGATACTTGGTGATCTGACAAAATGGTATGGAACATGCAGTCTATAAAAGAATAGCAAAGTAATGAGTCTCGTCATGCGATTTCCAACTTTTCTGGATAAATGTACACGTGGAGTAATGAGGCAACCATTCGGTGAAGAAATAAAGTTTGATGGTAAAGAAACGGTTCACCCCATTTTCAGTAATACTATTAAAAACCCCTTTTCCGACTAACTTAGAATTTATTTTAAGTAATTCGCGAGAATGTCTGAGTTGTACTTATGTCTGAAGATGTGCAATTTATTTCTTTATAAATGTTTTTGTGGAAAGTGCTTTGTTCTTTGAGACATACTTAAAAATATTTGGATGAAAAATATTTTAAGTGGAGACGAATCTTTTAACTAGAGAATTTTCAGCGTTTAGCTAGTTTTATTCGTTTTTGTTTTCTTTGAAATATCTCGTTGAAACATTGCTGAAAGGTATTCTTATTTGTGTGAAGAACAGTTATCTAGATTATCTTGCGGGGAATTTTTTTACAGACGTTTTAAGATAGATAAAATACTAAAAATGATTTTAAGCAAACGTTCTTCTTTCGTTTAAAAGTAAATAGCATTTTGTTTTTTCAAATAGATAAGTTTTAAGTACCCTAATTAAAAATAAGTTTATTATTTCTTTCATTTTTAAATTTAAGTAAATAAATTTGCAACGATTTCTTAGAATTAACTTTAAGATAAAACACATTTAATCTTAATTCAGCAAAATGCATTTTCCATTATATGAGTATATAAAAACCATGAAAGGAAGATACAATTTTCCAGGACAATACCACGCATTTTTCTTGCTTTCTTTCTGGATATCTTCATTTTCTGCATTTTGTATAGAAGGACGTCTAAGCATCAGTTGTATCTGCACAGTCAAAATGACTGTCAGGTGAAGTGACGGACCCATTCACATCTAAAAACTAAATTGCATTCCTATTAGAAGCGTGAGGTTCTTCATCACTGAACTATTTTATTTTTAACATTGACTACTCGAGATTGATCATAACATTTCATTTATGTAGTTAAAAATAATTTTGGCTTCAGTTTGGGATTTGAACCAAATTCTTTCTATAGTTGCTTGAGACTATTGGAAGCAGTCAGTGGCGTACACAAGAGTGTGGCTTGGGGGCTCAAACTCCTCCCATATTCTAAGAGATTTTTAATTTTTAACATAAAGTCTACGCCTCAGCAATTTCGTTATTATGTTTTACCAAAGGTTAACTCCTCAGATAAAAGAAGTCTGGAAGCAGTTCTCTTAATTTTGAATCAAGATTTTAATTTGATTCTAATTTACGTCACACTGTGAAGCAACCTGAGGTTTGTTGACATTTTTGAGTCTTGGTCAAGTGACTGTTGAAAGATAGTACTTGAATCTCTTAATTTCTGCCCCATATCTAGAGAACTCAAAACACTCATTTTTATTTAACAAGAAAAAAATTCTATAATTCTACACGGCCGGTCTTTAGAGGTATCAGAACATCCTCGGCTGTGAAGTTCATCCCTACTTTTTCTTTGGAAATATAAAATTTTGTCAATAAAACTCCTATGTGAACGTATATGCAGCGTCATTACCCCCATGAAATTTATTACAATAAGAAGTAAACACCCTTAATTAAATTGCGCTATTTTCGTTCAAAATTTTGCTAACGTGTCTGTAGCTATTCCTGTTGAAAAAAAAACATCTTTTTGAAATACTCTTCACGAACTTTAATATATGTATGCTAAAAAAATTATTTTTATTGAACTAATTTTGCATCAAAACTCCGTGTCAATTAAAAAAAAAGGTCTTCGTGATTTGTTAAATTTCATCATAAATCGTGTGCCTTGGAATTACACATTTAAAAGATTTATTGAATTATTTGTACAGTGCACAAATGATAAGATTATTTATAATTAAAATGTGTTGTGCAAATAGTTTGAAAAAAAAACACCAAATTCCTTTAGAATTTTAAAAATTGAGCACTATTTTGTGTTTTTATTAAAGGGATCACTTCCCGCGGCACTTTCTTTATCTTCGTAATAATTAAATGAATAACTTTGAGGAATATATTTTAGAAATTATATAACACACTGGTCACATGTGCGTAAATCACTAATTTTTTGTGCGTGCATTTCTAATATTATTGTTATTATTATTACTATTGTTAGTGTTAAAAAGGAAGTATATATTATTTTTATTTTGAGTAGTTTTTAGTAGTTTTTTTTAATTTTGAGTAGTTTTTAGTAGTTGTTTTTTTTAATTTTGAGTAGTTTTTAGTAGTTTTTTTTTAATTTTGAGTAGTTTCATGCGTGGAATAATGCGGAAAAAACTTTAAAGCGATGAAACTTACCGTACATTTTCACCCGTAAAATATTTCGACATCTTTCTCATTAAGATATTTATTTACATATTAATATACACTGGTGTGCAAAAATTAAGTTCGAGACGGTTTTTTCAATATAACTTTGTACAAAAAGCTTTCCAAATCAACGCATTTAATACCGTAAGATCCCCAATACGTAAGGACATGTTAATGTAAGCAACACTTACTAAAAGAGAAATCAGAGGGATAAAAAGAAGCTTGATTGAAAAAGTAGCATGGAGTGCAATGCGACTGAAGGCCAAAACATCCCTGTGATGGGTGTCCAGCAAGAAAAATCGGTCTTTAGTAGGGGGATATGATCTCCCCTGACTGCTAGGCAGGTTTCACAGCGTCTGCCCATGCTGAGAATGAGGGTGTCAATGAGTTGTTGAGGCATTACTGCCCATTCGTCTTGCAGCGCCAATCGAAGCTCCCGAATCGTTACTGGTGGTAAGGTACGAGCTGCCAAGCGTCTGCCTAGAAAATCCCATACATGCTCGATGGGATTGAGATCCGGAGATCATGCCGGCCAATCCATACGTTCAATATCCTCACTCTCTAAGAGCTGTTCTGCAGCTACTGTGTGATGACATGGTGCATTGTCGTCCATGAAAGGGAACTGCAGACCCATAGCGCCTCTAAAAAGACACATATGGAAGAAGAATCTCGTTACAATAACGGGTCCCGTTGACTGAACCTGCGTCGAAGATGTGAAGATCTGTACGACTACCAAGCATGATGCCTCCCCAAACGAGAACACCGCGACCTCCATAACTGTCCCTTTCAATGATGTTTGAGGGATGATTGCGGCTTCCCCGCTCTCTCCAGATGAGTATGCGATGAGAATCGCTACTCAGACTGAATCTACTCTCATCTGTAAAGTACTCATCCCCATTCATTGTCTCTCAATTCCGGTGTTCCCGGCACCACAGAGAACGCCTTCTCCGATGGGCAGGCGTTAAAGTACACCGTACAGGGCGTCGTGCAAACAGACCACCACCGTGCAGTCTTCTGGCCACGGTAAAACGGTAAAACGCGATATCGGTCGTTCCAGTCGCCTGTGTCGTGTGTCTAGCGATTTCTCCGCTGTCTGCCGCCTGTTTCTTCTGGCCTGTAAGACAATGTACCGGTCATCTGCGGGTGTGGTTCCTCGTGGACGACCACTACTGAACCCCCGGATAGCTGTTCCTGTAGTTTGAAATTGTCTCCAAAGTCGTGAAACGATGCTGTGAGCAATTCCGAACTCTGCAGCCACACTTGTCACACTGCGGCCTTCCTCCAACTTCCCAATGATTCGACCTAGGGTAAAAGCATCAGATGTCGTCTAACAGATTGATTATTCGCCATTTCTCGCTGAGGCAGCAACTTGGTGTGATTTTAACTGCTATACGGCGTGCAATCTCTTTGCCAGAAATACTGATCTTACACCGACAACATGCTTTATACTACTCAGACACACCCCCATTACGTCTACCTGCATATCTGCGCATGTGCTACCGTACATCACCTTACTTTATCTCCTGATTGGTCTTTCTGTCCGCTCTGCCTCTTCGTTCAGCTGATATGCTAATTTTTCGACTTCGTCCTTAATTTTTGCACACCAGTGTATATATATATATATGCAAATTTCAAATTTACGAAATTGTATAATTTTCCCTTTTGCTTTGTACTTTAGATTCTTGAAAAATTGCGATTTAAAATAAACTTTTACTTTCAACTAATGCATACTAGCACCATAGTTTGTATTGATAAAATACTTATAGTTTAGACTGAGAAGTAATTTAAACTCTGTATTAGAGACAGATATATTCGTAGCATATTTTCAGTAAAACTGAAAAATCAATGTTTTCACAGATTTTCGTGAAGTGACTCCCTTCAAATAATTTCATAAAATTATATTGAAATATTCTTTATTTATTTCAATTTATTCTCGTTCGTATTAATTAAATAATACGAAACGATCTAAAAGAAAGATCAGTGCTTTTTCCTAGTTCTCTCTGTGTGTGTGAAAACACTTCTCTGGCAATCCATTACTTGTATTAAGATCCTGTGGTCGATAATCTGTTAGATGACAGCATTCCTTTCTTTGATGGATCGGTATATTTCCATGACAATGCCAAAACAAGTGCGATAAGCATACCACTTCAGAAGTGAATGATGCAATGATTATATATATCATGACTAGTCATTATGGTACAATTAATTGGATTTGAATGTACTAATGCAGTCCAAATAATTGTTATTTTCACATAATGTAGTTTGCGAAGTCAGTGTACTACTAATGTTACTAGTATTGGAGGTGTGCACTTTCGAGATTTCTTTTGTTCTGAAGCAGAAATAAGGCGAGAGATACAAAAATTGCTGTCTTAGTCCAATTATGAATGATTTATTACAATTCTAAGCCTTGAAGTAATTTGCAACTTTTCTGTAAAAGTATTATTCAGACAGAAAGATTGAGTAAATCCGATGACCAATCCCTGCAATAAATCTTCAAAAACTGTAACTTCTACAATTTACAACGATAAATATGTAAAAACCTTCTCTCTCACTATCTCTCTTTCCCACAGACACAGTTACGATCATATATAGTTAAGGGTCTTAAGAAAGTTAAATACAACATTCTCTGAATTACGCAAAATGTGAATGAGAAAAAGGAAATCTTGGTTAACCCTTTAACGGGCACAAAGCTAAAATACACTTTTCTGTGATAAAGTTCTTGATAAATGTAATGTTTTCATCATCTATAAACATTATTTTGTCACAAAAAAATATCTGATCAGGGGTTTTATTCCTGGGTGGTGGCTAGACGTTATAGCCACTGCGCATTTACAAAAAAGAATCATTTTACAATAAACTTTTTTATAAAAATTAGCATTTATATTAATAACTATTTCAATAACAATTAAATACAAAATAGAAGTGTAATAAAATAGTAATAGACTAATTGTACATCAAAGAATACTTACTTAGAATATATAAAGAATATACATTGAAATTGGTATATATCCATAGTTTATATTTTATTTAATTTTAGTATAAAAAGTTAGAAATAGAGTAATATTTTTGAGGATTTAAATTAGTTATTTCACAAATTTGATGAGCTATTTACTGTGGAAATTTATATTATGCAAACATTTTCTCCGAGTAGAAAAGCTGTAATGAAAGATTTTCGAACCCGAGAATCTTGTACCATATATTGTAAACAAAGTTTTTTTTTCCGACCCCCAACAATCTCACGTGATTCTAAGGGTTCTTTCTCGAGTACAGGAAATATGTTTTTTTTTTGTTCTATGTAGGTAGTGGATCGAGCCTCTATCCACATATAAAAGTTTTCCAAAAACCTAAATAAAACCTTTTTCTTTTAATTGCTCATTTGCTTAATTCATTCAGATGTGAGAAAAGTATACTTAAGACTTGTCGAAATTTTTTTCAAAGATCAGAAATTTTATTTATAGTAATTAAAATACAATTTGTAGATTTACACCGAGAAAAACTGTTTTTAACTACCCATCAGAGGACACGAAATGCAAAATAAGGTATCGTGCTGAGCCACTGCCCGCTAAAGGGTTAATAAAAATCTTGATTAAGCTATTACATAATCGAAACTGAAATTATATGTGTACCACTTTAAACATTTTTGCTCTGATTTTATTTATAACTGCATGAAATATTTTATTTCTCAGAATTAATTTTTCCGTGAGGCTAACATCGTCTTCGTACTCTGAGTTAGTGGTGTACAATTCGTGGATCTTGCCAATTGTAGACCAATTCGGGAGACACCAAATTCACAAAAATTTAATAAACAATAAAAAAATACAAGGCGCACATTTCTTCCCCTAGTATCATGTACTACTAGTAACCAGAATGAAATGAAATACATTATTTATAAAAACAGAGCTACATTTTTACGAAAATAATTGCTTGTGTAATATTTAATAGCTATATTTAGTATATGTTATCTACATGACGGCAATCAAAAGGTATATATACACAATGATAAAAAGTAATCATTGTGTTTAAATTGAAGATGTCCTCTATCTACTCTCTGGTGCTATTGCATATACTGCATTGTCTTTCTCCTGTACATTACACATATGCAAGATAAAAAGCTCACTCACTCATCACGTGATCTCTTGAACTGTATTAAACCTACAAACTTGAAATTGGCAGGTATGTTTGATTGGCTGAATAGATTTCCGATAAGAAAAGGATTTTGTGGAAATCGACTGCCAGGAAAGATTTGCAGAAGCATCACATACAAAAATTTCCAACAAAATAGACCAACAGACTATGAATTTGGCAGTCATGTTTCTTCATTAGGCAGGCATGGAGATCCGCTAAGAATGGGAAAACCAAGGACGTTCGGGAAGTAAAAGATAAAGCATATTTCAGTTTTGAAACTCAAATGCTGTCCTTTTAAATCAAAAATGAAGGAGATAAGAATGTTTTTGTGTACAATCGAAAGCTGAATGCTAGGATTTAGATATCCATAGCAAAAAAAAAAAAAAAAACAATATTTAGTCATACAATATCATGAAAAGTCCAGCGAAGCGGTTGGGTAACAGTTAAGTGGTCAGCAGCCCTTGTAGTTGTGGTGTTCCAAATCAACCAACGAATATGATTTAGAGAGCCACACAATAGGACATATTTAAAATTTCGATTCATAAAACAATGCATTCAGAGATAGAGAATAGTGGTCAAGCATACAGATTTAGATTTTTGTCATTCATCAATTTTGCATCATTTAAAGGTATTTATTAATATAAATATAAACATAAAAAATATAACTATTCCTTCAACATAAATAAAAAATTAAAATTGTACATATATTATGTAATTAGTATCTTTCAAACATATGTATTAAAATAAGAAATAAACAAAAGTTTACTAATTGGAAAAGTAAGATTTATCGTAGTAAACAAATTCTCTACGCACATCATAAAATTAGAACAGGCAATTGAAGGAATTAGATAATTTGGGGTGTTGAGGTATTATAATGTATCGTCATAGATGTCCAATTGATTCCCTTATTTTTGAAATCATTAAGGAATAATTTGTGATGAAATAGTTTACGTTAACACTGTTATTATAGAAAAATAAATTCACCGAGACATCTTATAATAGAAATTTTTATCGTTAACCCTTTGTGTTTCAGTGCTCCACCTCAAGGAACACCTATTCATTAGCTACTCAAACCGTTAAATTACACTATAAATGGATAAAAATACATTTCACAATGTACTTTGAACTATCCTTTTTAATCATAAATAGCAGCAGAATACAGTCTGATTTCAAAAAAAATTTACGAGGACTTTTATAAATCCCTGGATTTGCAAGAAATTGAGCATATATGTAATGCATATAATTTTTTTAAACTAAAAAAACAGCTGTACAATTTTTTTTTCTTGGGCTGTACTTTATATTATTTATTCTATATTATTTTTAACATTTATACGTAAAGCACACGCACAATCGTCAAACACCACACCACGAATCCAATTCATAGAACAAAATCAAAATGGTTCATGAAATCCTCACAAAAATTGACCTGCGTACTTCTTTGAGTCTAACTAGATTGCCCACCACCTACCAACTTTTTTGTTCAAATTCCAACTTTAAGGGTAGTGAAACATAAAGGGTTAACCTCATAGTTAGCATTAGAACTAAAAGATATATTTGCAGAGGGCTACATATTATTAATTATTTCATCCATTTTAGTCTTTATGCTTACAATATTTCCTTATTATCATATTAGCTGTTATTATCCGTTATATCATTAGTTTTGTTGAAATTTCTGAATCATTTTTTTAATTCCACAGATTTATGCTTGTACTATATAAATGTACTAGCAGGTGCATCCGCTTTAAGCTTTGGGAAATGAAAAATATAATTAATAATTTTGAATGATTTAAAGTGAATTGCAAGTTATATAAACTCTGAGGAAAGAATAGGTTAGCATATAAAATAGTGAAGTAAAATAAATAAATAAAAATGAATAACCCAGTATTTCTCAGGTTCATCTGCCAGTCGATATATAAGTGTTATTTAAAGCTGTGATATCCCCCCCTCGGGTGAACATCTGTTTGAGTATCAGCATGAGCTAGAGGTGTAGGATTAACGGAAGAACTAGAAGCAGACATAATCTTAATATATCTTTATTAAGATTTTTAACTAAGCGTTTAATAATTTAGATTATAATATATATGAGAGAAAATACGATGTCAAAACACAGAATTTATATAATACTGAATTAACCTAACCCGGACCACTATCAATTACTGACTCACCTAAACTCAATTACAGTACTATCACTGATCCTAATATTAAACAGTCAATACTACCCTTGCTGTAGTCTGAAGAAAAGATCACCACAATCTTAGATGAAGGCGTGTAAATGCTCGAGTGCAAAGGAATGCACCTTGACTCAATGTATCTCTGTCACGTATAATTTCTATTCTTCGCCACGTAACGTTTTCCAAAACTTCTTAACGCTTGAACCCTGGATTATGTTTACATTCCTCTAATTGCCATCGCTTACTCTAACTTATGATATTAAAAAGCTTCCTAATTTGTATCTTTCTTTCACACTTCACTTCTTAGATTTGGTTGGAAAGAGTTGCCATTAATTCTGGCCCCAAAAAGAACCCAAAGGACATGTTAAAGAAAAGACGCGTGAGCCATCACAAAGCAAATGTATAAATATTATTTTTTTTACACCAACGCGTGGAGTCAATTTCCACAAAACCCGTTCTCAACGGATCTATACTCAAAAAAAAAGAAAAAAGAAGAAACATGCTTACTAAGTTTCATGTTTGTAGGTAATAACTCCGGATATTTCGAGATGAGTGAGTCGTTTTCTCCAAAATATATGCACATGGTAAGAAAAAGATATGTTACCTTTTAAGACCCCATAACCTTCTAAGAGTCGATTTTCCAAAACCTGCTCTTAGCGGATCTCTAATTAACAAAAAGATAAACACCTACCAAATTTCAAATCTGTAAATCTAATAGGCTCAAAAACTGGTAGTTTTTACCTATTACGCCCCTCCGCGATCCCCGTTCTTGGGAGCCAATTTTAGTAAAAATCGTTCTTAGAGGATCTCTGCTCAACAGAGAAGAAACATGCCTTCAAAATTTCATGTTTGGAAGTCTAATAGTTCCAGAGATCAATGATGAGTAAGTGAGTAAATGAATGAATCACTTTTCTCATGTGTATGTAGAATATAGATTTTTCCAACTGTCTTGCGATTTCATGTTTAATTTGGAAAGTTTATTGAATTGACGTTCTTTTTGCTTATAATCATTAATACTTTATTGTAGTTAATTAATCATTTTCATTAAATGACGCATTCCACTTCAGTTTAATTCATTCCCAAAATACACTGGCCCAGTTAAATTATAGAGAACCACATAATTAATCAATTTTTATTTAAACTTCGAACACTCAGAATCTTTTAACGAAAAGAAAAGGTTATCCTTTAAGGGGGTCACAGGGTGTTAAATTTCTTTAGAGGTCTGAAAATATAAACATTTTTCAAACATGTATAATTTCTTTAAATTTAAGTTAAATAATTCGAATCTTTTACACATTACTTATAAAAGAATGGCGCTTCAGATAAGTATAAAATGTTTCAAATATAATCATAATTTTAAAAATTATAAGCATATGAAAATAAGAAACTTTTCTATAAGAAATATTTATTAAGTTTTACGTCGCGCATGCTATTTTCTAAAAGAGTAGGTTTAATTACTAGCTATAAGTTGATTTATAAAGACAAATGTATTCTTAATACTTTGTAGCTACTTTTATATAAATAGAAGAATAACTTACATATTTTAATAAATAAAAAAATACATTTTTAAAAAATATTTAAAAAATTGCAATATTTTACAAATATTTTGAAATACAAAAGATATATAATACTAAATTTAGGTAGGGTTTAAAGAGTATGATGCATTGTATAATTCTATAAAGTTTTATACATCAGAGGCTAATATTTTAGAAAATAGCGTGCACAAAGCAAAAAATACTTAATATGTATTATAGAATTTTCATATGCTTAGGATTTTTAAAATTATTATTATATTTTAAACATTTTATACTTTTCTGAAGCCCCATTCTATTTTAAATAAAAGGTAAAAGATTCGAATCATTTAATTTAAATTTAAAAGAATTATACACGTTTGAAAATCGTTTATATTTTCAGACCCCTAGAGAAATTTAACACCCCTGAGACCTCTTAATTACTAATTTTTACCCCTTAAAGGGCAGCTGCAAAAACTATTAAAAGTAATATTCAATAGTTACTTTTTGTGTTTAAAATAAAGGGAAATACTAGACGAACATTTTTCATTTACATTTTGCGTGACACTAATTGTCAATAAGTTTGAAATTCTATTAATATTTACGCAGTTTTCGTAAAAAAAGAAAAAAACTTAATTTATTGCGTAATATCGTTTCGGCAAATGATAATGACCGCAATCATAATTTTTTAACTTGTTAAAGTAAAGCAGCTAATAATAAAAGAGCCATAAAAATAAAACAATTCTTCTGCATCTATTATTAAAAATAAATACTATTCTGAACGAGTACTTAGTAAGCAAGAGAGAAATTAAAAATAAAGAATTTGTTTAAACATTGGCAATTGCAACGCTAATGACTTCGAAATACATTAAAAATTAAAATTTAATTAATTTATTTTTCCATGACTCGAATGGTTCAGGATATAAATACCGGATGTTATACGACTATATCAATGACCTTATACATTTTTTTGCTAATTTCTACTTTGGGTAAAAAGAAAAACATGTATGTTTCTTTCTGTGATGTTATGTATGTAGTTAAAATTAATTAAATGTGTAAAGAGTTTAATATATATAACCCCATTCACACACACACACTTTCTTAATTAATATTAATGATGTTTAGTGCGTTTCTTCTAAAAACGTGCCAAAAAAAGATACCAGATTGCAATAATTTTAAAATCTATTGGTAATATTGGCGAAACGACATAGTTATTTTTTTAAAAATTTATCTATTTGAAACTCTTTTAGTCACATTTTGAATTCCTGTACACTTGTAAATTGATACTATTAGTTTATAAATCTATTAGCGAATTCTTTGTAAAAAGTATTTAATTCATTACACGAGAAGAATATCAATGCAAATTACTTTTAAAAAAATGTTCCGATTCAAGGTATCCCAACTACGTTTGGAACCACGATTTTGAAATGCGTTTAAGGTATCAGACTACGTTCGAAACACCGTAATTTTGCAAAAGCATATTAATGGATAATAATTATGATATTTAGTGTCACTTAGATTAGGAAATGTATGTAAAATTGTTTTAAGAATATTATTGCAATAAAAAATTATTTAAGTACAATATTTTGACAAAAAATGAACTAAGAATGATCCATTTTCAAAATTTTCTCCTTTTGTTAAAAATGCTTCTATTCTTCTTTTCTCAACTAGAATTTTTGAAATATATAACTTAGAAGTGGGTCTATCCATGTTTTACGACAACAGAGGGGAGGAATTTTGAGAAAAAAACGCTGATAATATTATTTCAAATGATTGTAACGCTGAAAATAAAGTGAATTTTTCAAAAATCATAGTTGAGCCTCTGTAGAGAGGTCTGAGCTACATACAGGCAAAATATTATTCTAATAGAAGCATTTTTTCACAAAGGAGAACATTTTGAAAAAGATTATTCTAAGTTAATTTTTGCTTGAAATATTGTATTTAAATAATTTTTGTCAAAATGTCCTTAAAGTCTTATACATGTATTCTAATCTAAGTGACACTAAATAGCATGAAAATTATGCATTTATGCGTTTTTTTTTAAAAATCACGGTTCTGAACGTAGTCGGATACCTTAAAAATATTGTTACCACAAAATTATTTAAATGTATTTTTTGGCAGTAAATGAAGAAATAATGACACATTTTCAAAACATTTCCGTTTATAGAAAAGGCTTCTATAATAATAACTTCTTTGCCTATATACAGCCATAAAACTCTAGAGCAGGGATGGCGAACCATTTGGCACGCGTGCCATTGATGGCACGCGGCACAATATTTTGAGCACGCCACCGATCAAAACGGGTAGCATTTTAGTTCAAAAACTACAATATATTATTACAAGGAACCCCAAACTTGAAAAACAATTTCAAAGATTGAAATGTACACGAGAAACCAGACAAAGATATAGTTATTGAAGAATTTATTTCGAAATATGGATTCTCCAATCAAGGAATTTTCAGTGAGATTTTCTCAGTTCAAAGAATTGTCAGAAACACTCAAGATTATTATGTGCCCTGATGTAACATTATTTGATAAACTGAACTTGCCCCCATTTCGATTGGTTGGAAATTGAAGAATTTGAAATGCACAACTTATTGATTTCTATATTCTAGTTCAATATAGATTCAAAAATGTATTGAAACAAGAAAAAAGGAATTCGATTAGAGACGCATTTAACTGTTTGAAAAAGCTTACTCGTGCTATTTTAACCATATTTTATTTTACCTATGCCTGCGAGTGATTATTTTCAGAGATAAATAACATAAGTTATTTGTCATCTAATCTGCAACAACAGAAGTCACACTAATGTTACTTAAATTTAATTACACGCATAACTGAAACATTTACTACTATACTGTACGCAAAATGTATTTTTTTCGTAGTAAATAAAGAATTTTGGGATGTTAGTATTTAGTTTTTTTTATTATTATTATTTTCCTAAAATTCACAAGTAAAAAATTATTTGGTGGCTCGTCTCTACCTCACTAAGCGTTTCTTTAGGGAAAAATGGCACGTTGCTCCATAAAGTTTCGCCATCCCTGCTATAGAGCCTAAACTAGGGTTTTCAAAAAATTCCCCTTATTCTCAGAGTTAGCAATAATTGTAATAATGAGTGTTTTTTTTTCTTTCTTTTTTGTGTTATTTAAAATTTCTCTACTCTGATGTATTAAAATATGAATAAACCCACTTTTTAATTATGTGTTTTCAAAATCCTTGTTCAGGCTTTATGCAGATGTCTTAGCTATATATATAAGCAAAGTTTTATTCTAGAATCATTTTCTTTAAAAAAAAAAGAATTTTTTTAAAATATGTAATTTTCTGCTTTAATTTTTACCGAAAAAATTGCTGTTAAATATATATATATATATGTAATTTTTATAGTTATAATATTTTTTAAAATAATTTTCTTTGTATATTCTAATTCTGGTGAAGTTTATATCCGAAATATATATATATCAATTACTCGTGTTTTCAAAACCACTGTTCTGAACGTTTGTAAGATGCCTAACAGAAATTTTATTTTAAATATATTACACGAACACATAAAATTCCATTAATTCATTATGCGTGTGATAACTTTCTCTGTCTTTTCTTAATATATATAGTACTACTTTAAGACACGAACCATATGTGCTTCCCCATTTGCAACTGGGAAATCTCTAAAATTTCATATTGGTGGAGAGGGGATAATTAATATTAAATCAAACTAAATATTAAGACTGTAAGGATCTCACCTCTGCCTTGAGATGTGGGAGAAAGAGAAGAAGATTAGTCATGTTCAAAATCACTTAGTTTATTTGCAACACAAACAAAAAACACAAGCTCGACCAATCACAGCTAAGAGATGAACCCAATTGAAGCAATATGAAGATAATTAACAAAGTACACGAAGTATGTAAAAAGAATTTAATTACTAGTAACACTTATTTGAATTCAAGAACACTGCCTTCCCTAGCTATCTAATGTATATTTAATCTCCAGTGACAAATCGTCACTTTAATTATTACAATTATCAAATACTAAATATCTGTATTGAACTTTAAATTTTATTAATCACTGCTCAATAACAGTCTACCCTATATCTTTCCTAACTTGAAAGCCTAGACTTTATATAGTAGACTTAATTTACATGTTCACGTTCTCTTCTTCAGAGGGGAGCGTTCTAATAAAATAGTTTTTAAGGACCAAAAGATTCCCCAAGAGGATTTTTTTTTTTAGTGAAAAGGTCACGGAGAGAGCCGTCAAGAACTTATTCAAATTAAATATTTTAAGTACTGCCTTTCAATACAAATATAATAATGATAAGAAATAAACAATTATTAGTAAAATCTTTGTATTGTGTTAATCAGGGAGGCCAAACCAAATAACCTCGCAGGCCACATCGGAAAAACATAATCCCGTGGGTCACCTATATATATATATATATATATCTTATATTAGATTAGGATCCATTACAAACATTTATTGGAGTGAAAATTTAAAACATATTACTATTGTTTTCATGTATACAAACAAAGATAATATAATAATAATGAAATGATCAAATAATGTTTAATTTATTTAATTAGTGAGATATTTGTTTCTCAACTCTTTCACTCTTTTTTCAATCTCAATGCGTGCATTTGCTCATTGCAATTGCTGTTGCAGGTTTTTCTTCCGTTAAGTTTTCAGCGCGACTTATGTTTAATAAATTTCAATTTCGAAAGAAAAAAAAAGATTCACAGTAACAGAAGCAACGTGATAAAATAGAAACAGTTATATGGGATATTTGTTAAGAAAAATTCTAAACAAAAAAATATTGCACGAAAAAGATAGCATTTTGTAAAAATGTTATGTATCTCACGGACCGCAAAATTATGCAGCCCCCGGGCCGTGGTTTCGCTACCCTTGGTGTAAATGTATAAATCAAATTTTTGTAAAGCGTAAATGTATGAATTTTTTCGCGAGTAAACGGGAACTTGAAATTAAATTTCAAGTGCGAAGGAAGGTTTATTTTTAAAGGGGAGGGGCGTAACGATTTTACACCGCTTTTCAATGAAAACTGCTTTTAGGCGGGAATGTGCGCGCATCCGGGGAAGTTTACTCTCAAGGTTTTGTTTTCCCATTTAGTCCCGTCGGGCACAACTAGGATTATCGGACCTCGAATTCTTTTATCTGATGGACGCACGGGTTGAGAGTTCCACATGCTGACAATTCTTTTGCCAGCCGTGGCATTTTGCTGGGTAAGTTACACGAATATTGTTGAACAGCTCTTAAATAAATTTACCTTAAATTACAGCAAAGAAATTATTTTTATTTTGCGGGAGTTTATTTTTACTGCTTATTTTTGATAATGTAAAAACAGGATTGTAACAATATTTGAATAACAGAATTGAAATGAAGGATAGTGCTTTATATTCTTATAGTTTATTTTAATTGTTAAAACTTCCATTTAGTTTAATGCAAGAGAAATTTTTGTATTAAATGTTTTTATCAAATCATAGTAAACTCGCTAATCAGCAAATTATATTTTATTTCCTTGAAATATTTTAGCTATTTTAGGGAAAAAAATATTAAACATTTAATTAACCAAAGAGATTTGAGAAAAATCAAATTGTAAAATAATTTTTGTAGAATTTTTTAAAGAAGTATATCAATATTTAATACATTATAAACTATTTGAATTTAATTTTTCTCGACATAGCCACGCTGCATTTGTTATAAAATAACAATCTTACAGGTTTTACTACTTAAAATATTTTATAAAATCAAGTTTCCAAATTTCTTTAGATAGAGGAAATATATCACATTTTTTGGGGGACACACACAATACGATTCAATTGACAAAAATAGGTACAAAATCAAATCCAACTTCTTTTAGCCTTAACTATTTTTTATTTTTTTTTTTTTTTTTATTATTTCATAGAATATGAATGCACCAAGTTAAGAAACACCAGAGTTATGATAACCTTTATGTAGATTTTCATTTATATCCCCCAAAAAATTCAAACTTTAAGCTGATTTATCTCAAAAAGAAAAAATAATTAATTTATGTTCATTAACTAAGGATACGGTTCACTAAGGCTTTTTTTCTGTTTTGTCAAATGCTTTAATATTTTTCTAACTATTGATGTTAATACATGTAACAGAAGTTGATATGCATTTTTTAATCAAAGCAACACCTTTTTCTTAAAAAATAGTTGAATTTAGAACTTATATATATATTCCGTATAATTTTAAATAAATATTCATAAAAAAGTACTTTACAAATATCAATAATGTAATCGCAAACCACACATACCAACTTTTGTTGCGCATAGTTCGACGTACCTGAATCAACTTTCATGTGTGTATGTCAATTATTGTAGGATAACATTTGAAAATCCCTTCATGATTTTTTAATTTTTTCTTTAAAAAATTTAGTTGGTAAGCTTGTTGTAGTATTTTAAGCACAAAAACTATTTTACATTACACCAAAAAGAAGTAACCAAAAAAACTTGTGAAAGCCATTATATATATATAAATCGCAGATTTTTTATAAATCGTACCATGTTCCCTTAATAGTAAAAATTCCATTTAGGGATTTAAGAATATAGAAAATATTTCATTTACATGCAAAGGTAAATTTCTAATTCATTTTCAACTTATAATAGCTACAATAAACAGTAAAAATCCCATTTTTAAAATTACATAAAATTTACATTTTGAAAAAGTAAAACAAAAATTTGTGTTTCTTAAAATCATTGAAAAAATCTACTATGGCATACGAAATATAATTCTGTAAATTTTATTTCGTTCATTGATTTTGATTTTAATAATTACATTATTGATGCAGATACCTTTTTTTGAAACTATGTAATAGACATTGATTTGAGCAATTTACATTAAAACATGCATGCGTAAAGTAGATTTTAAATTTTCATGAATTATAATAACATTTATTAATAATTATTTCAAATATTTATGTATAAAATACTATATAAAATTTTAGGTAAATAATTGCTTTTACTAAAATGTAAAAAGTCAATTTGCTTATAAATACATGGATCAAATTTTAACCAGAACAAATTATTAAACTATTTAGATTAAAAAAAATTAAATATTTTTTAAACAAAATGTTAACATGTTTGTAAACACAAAGAACATATTTTTATAAAAAAAATATTTCTTTATTTACTTGTTGAAGAACGTGTAAAGGGAAAACGTCAACCACTTTTAAAAATTTAGCAGACGTAAAAGTTAATAAAGGATTTTGAACTTTGTTATTACAGAATTTGTGCATATCAGAGAAGTGTATAAAATTAAAAACAGAAAACTGTTTTCCTGCTCATAATATGTAAGATACATTTGATACTAAAAAGAAAAATCGTTGCTCAAATTACATATAAACGCAGCAAATTTTTCTTGGAAAGTACTTATGCAAGTAAAAAAGATGTAATGCATATTTTATTAAAATGTAACAAGTTTTGAAATAGAAAAATTTATTTATTTAATCAATGCGCGCTTGAGTTTTAAAAATATTTAATAATTTTTTAAACAGTTTCTACGAATGTGGTTTAGTATTCACAACATTAAGGGGATTTAATGTGGGATATTTCAAAATAACACTGAAATATATAATTTCATTTTTTTACTTCATTATGATAGTTTATTCCTTTATCTACATATTAAAGAGAAAAAACAGCGCATCTAGCAAATGGATACTAAATTATGCTAATTTTTCTAATAATTTACAGTGGCACGGTAGCAAAAAAGGCATGGTCAAGATCACGTGATCTGTGTGTCATGGGTTCGATTCCTGGTGCCACTGAAAACCCGTCGTGTGTAGAGGAGCTGATGCCCGTTAAAACTGTCGAGGTGTAAGGCCCTCCTTTGGCGTGGTATGGAAATTTGAAGTGGGGTTGCCAATTCAGGTGTCGTCATCGTCAATTGACTGAGGATCAAAATTATGAGGTCCACACATCGCTAATATCCCTAGTGTTACTTTAGAATATGACGTTAATCAAAAAGCAAATGAAATCTGACGATATGCTTTTAACAATATAAAATTAAGTTTTTTTTACCACAGGTGTTTTTATGAAAAAATATTTCTTTTTTTCTACTGTTATGTATTAAAAATCCTTCACATAAAATAAAAGATTTAAGTACATCAAAGATATAATCGCCAGTTGCTGTATTGTTGTATCAAAGTTTTTTATATTTCACAAATGGTATATTTAAAAAATATATAATACTTCGACGTAAAATTTTACTCTCGACTGATAAATGATTGATTTCTATAGTTTTGGAGAGTTACTTTTTGCATTATTTACATAAAAGTACCTAAAATAGAACATAATATTTGTAGCATTCTATCCAAAAAATTTCTATTCACAAAACTAGGGAATATGCATTTTTATATGATTTCTTAATAATACCAGCTTTATGTCAAATGCATGATTAAAGCATCTTTTATATGGAATTGTTTTAGTACGAAAAAAGTACAAAAGAAAAGGAAGATTGAAAATCTTGCTAAGCAAACTTAATTTGTATTCAACATTATTCTGCTCCTGTTTTTCGAAGCAATTCTTGTTTCTATTTCTGTGACTGCTGTCCTACCATTATTTAAACAAAAGGTAGAATTTTATTGAATCGATATAAAAAAATCGATCGAATAAGAAGATGGTTTTCCAAAATTACCCTTTAAATGGGATATCTGTTTGAAAATAAAGCCCTGAAAAGAAGAGTTAGGTTTTGCCAAAATTTTATAGTGAGTTTTGATTAACGAAATAAAAAATGATAAATTTTAGAAATCTTTGCGATGCTACAGATGAGATAAATTTATTACTGTTGCCACCAAGTAATGATAATAATTTAAAATGAATTATAATGGATACTGCATAAATTATAAATAATTTCTGCTTGATTTTATGCGTTAAATGATAAGAATTCAGTTCAGTTCTGAACAGAAAATCATTAAGTTCTTATTTAGTGCATTAATGAATTTTTTTATATGTTAGTTTATTTAAAGTCAAACCAAAAAGGACGATTAAATGGATCTGGATTTTTCTTTGTGTTCTTAGAATCTTGAAGTTTAATCCTCCGATTGAGAAGAATTTACTCACTGAAAAATATTGATGATAAAAGTTAAAAGGTTTAGATTTATTAAATACAATCCGTAAATAAATTACATACAGAGTAATTCGTATTGTATAGTGACTTCCTTTCGTTGCATATGGATTGTAATTGAATGAAATACAGTAATACATCGCGAGTTACGCGAACTGGGTGTGTTACGCGATTTTCAAATCTCATCGATTTGTCTTTAATTTGAAAAAAAATAATTGGTAAAATTTCTGCAGGTGGTAATATGATTGAAGAAGTTATCTATCTTACTATGCAAATAAATTTAGAAGTGGATAGTGATGACTTTCAAAAACTGTTGAACTTCCATATTAGGGCTGACAATGGATAAGCTCATAAAAGGCCTGAACAAGACACTGAAGAATTTGAGTCTTTAGACCCAGTTTAATCAAAGATCGAAACAGTGGACTGAATTTATGATGGTCACATGATAACGACAATCGCGTGTTTCCCATTGATTAAAAATTGACATCTAGTTGTTGAACTTGTAAAGTTTAGATAGCATTTAAAATTTGATGATTGGGTAAAGAGTTCACGTGTGTTAAATTCTTCAAACAGTTTTCAAGATTAAAAAAATACATTATATGCGAATACTTTTAAATTAGAGTGCATTTTTTTTTTACTTTGTGCATTATTATATCGTTGACAAATATGTACTCTCTAAAAGAAAGTTTCTGCAAAAGTTGGCAACAGTGAAGCACATAAACTAATTGGCTGGAAACGCATCATTATATTTTACGACATAATTAAGAAGTCGCATTAATTTAGCAGAGTGATTGGCCGAAAACACGTGGCTCCAGTTATCATGTAACTATGACGTCACATGAATTTCGTCCATTGGGATTTGACAGAAAGGCGGCCTCAGTTTGATTGTAAAAGGGTTACAAATTTTTAAGAAATATAGACTCCGCCGATGAGCGTATTCTTTCAACAAAACAAGGAATAATAAATTTATTAGCATGCTACGAGGAAATTTTGTGGCAGAGAAACAAAATCTTTGAGCTGCCGAACTACTTTTGTTAGATTTTATGAAACCTTCTACACACCAAATAACTTCAGTTAGCGTTTTGGATATGTGATACTTTTATTGTATTGACAGTTTTTTCTAAATTATTGTTTCTATTCGTCTTCGGCCATTACTAAAAATAATATATATGTATTTATATGAGAAATCATGCGCCGACTTACACAAATTCGACTTACCGGTTATTACTCAATCCCCTCCTATCACATAAATTCGGGGTATTACTGTAGCAGTTCCATTTATATTTCTTTCCATTGTGAATTAATAGTATTTTTTTACTTTGATATAATGGATAAAAAAACCATGAAAGTACAGGGTAGACATACTTAAAAGTTCTGAAAAAGCTGTTATAAAATACAATTACATTTTTAGATGTTATAATTTTTTTGTTTTTCAAGACGCATTCCTTTTGATTTTATACTTTAGTTTCTAAACAGTCTTGAAACTTGTTACATCTCTCCCTAGAACAGAGATCAAGTTTCCAGAGGAAGAAGGCCAGCAATAAATGAAATACGATAAATAAGGTATCAGAGAGCTATTTATATGCATGCTCATGCGGCAAGAGTGAAGAGTAGTGAATATTAACTTCGCACTGTGTTCCAGCTACACGAGGGTTTTTGGCGACGGTCCACGTAATTTTGGACCATGGTCAAGTGACCTGGACGACGCCTGACCTGGCACCTCTCCCTATCTACCACACCACACCAACGGGAGGACCTTTGAGCTCTCGACAGATTTAACGCGTGCATCGCTGCCCTACACGGTGGGTCTTTAGTGGTAATGGGCTTGAAATCGTGACATGGCCAGCCATGATCCGATACCTTGACCACTCGGCTACCACGGCTACCCCAGAGTGAAGAGGATCTTCGGTAGTGATCACTATCAAAACTAGCACTCCAGTTAATATTTTTTTTTTTTTTTTTTTTTATATAATTTTAATAATGCCTTACTCAGTAACATTTCCATTTCTTCACATAACTAGCCACTATCGAAGATATTTTATATTTCTGAGGCTCAGGGCAAAAACAATCATTGTCGAAAAATATCTTAATTTGAGAATTATTCTTTCAAGCTTCGTAAATAAATTTCCTTACCAATAATATCTGGCGCTTTATTTTCGAATTTCATGTTTACACTAATAATTAAAATTGACTTTGATTGTTTTGCATATAATGAACATTTCAAGTACTATTTTTTTTTGGTTAATCTTTAATCAGGTCATAAAATACGGAATGTGTTTTCGTCACTGGTGTGTGATTGGGTGTATTCACTGCATTCTAACAAGAGACCATTAGCCCGGTCCTTTTTTAGCGATTACCAAAATTTCCTAAGCTAAGGAAAAGATTGCAAGAGATTCGAGGCGGTAAGGGTTTGGACGAGATGTAAAGCCCAGATTTCAATAACACCACACTTAATACACTGTAGTGGCGTAACGTATACCCCCGCATCGCAGTGGTCCCAAGATTCTCGGAGGCCTCACCCCACACATGTGCATTATGGTTTTACATTCCTTTTATGAAATTGAGCTCGAAGCCCAAAACCTGAATTTGCATTTTCCCACATTCAACATCTTAAAAAATATCGTCTTTCAGAAAGTCTTACTTTTCTTAAAATTTTACTGTCTGTACAGAAATTTTTATTATCATCTCTCAGCAAATTAGTTTAGTTTATTAGTAAAATGTACTTCTTCAGTTGTATAATTGTATAGCATGTATGTTATATCCATATGTATGCTACAATATAGTATAGATATATATATATATACACTCCCGAAGTAAGTCTTACTATCTACGTTTTGCATCGAATTTAAATGCATAATGTGAATACTAGTAGGCTACAATTTTATAGTTATATTTTATTAGTTTAGTGATTTCCATTATAAATGTTTACCCAATGTTATTCTTCTTCCTCTTGGTACAGTACACAACTACGAAGGTTGGCTAGCCCCAAAACTTGTTTAAACCTGCAATCTTGGTTCAAGGCCAGAGTTCGTTATTGTACTATTGTGCTATTTCTTCCTACTTAGTATAGTTATCTTAGGTTCCCAACTATCTGTGTATTTTGTGTTTTGATTTATATATATATATATATATATATATATATATATATATATATCATACTCGCAACAACATACATGTAAGAGAACCAAAAACTTCATTTATACTTTCATGAAAAAAAAGGAACCATATTTTTCTGTAACTATCAATAAACGGTGCATCACTAAAAAAAGGGTCCAGAAATAAAAAATGGGGAAAAAAACTAAAAAACAAGTTATAACTTTTTTTCAATTGTAGTTTGTTTTTCAAAGTATTATGAGAACTTTAAAAATGTACGAACGAAGACCTTTTACATTATATATCATTTAATAAATTTAACTTTTATATATAATAGAGGAACTACTAATAAAAACTCAAAAATTATTATCATTACAAATTTCTAATTCAACAAAAACACACGTGTCCTCTATTTACTGATTTCAAGTTCTTGTACATTTCTAACATCAATCAAGAACTTCCCATAATATTAAATATATTGACATTAATTAAAAACATGACGAATATAATAAAAAAATCGACAATAAACCTATATTTGTAGTATAAATATTTTTATGAGTAGAAAGTTTTAAGAGTGTAAGTTCATAATACATTTAAATAGAGAGAAGTATGTTAAGGAAGCATCTTTATATATATAAATTACCTTTTTTTTTAAGTCGGAATATATTCCCACGTCCAACTATATCCAGCCTCAAACCAGAATATTAACCAGGGATTTACATGGTACCGAATGTACGCATCACATGCTAAGGTATAAAATTCCTATATCTGAAACGTTAGGAAGCAATTACGCCAATCTTCTGTTCGCATTTTTCTACGGATAGAGAGAAAAAAAGAAACCCGCTGACATAGAAGCAACGATATCTAAAGAGTAAAAGTGATATTGATGACTGTATGTTAAATTAAGGGGTGTATATCTCATTACACGATGTGGAATCGAAAATCAAAGAGACAGCGACATAAGAATAGAACGTCTGCAGAAATTGGACCAGATTGGAAGCGGAAACGGAAGGTGATCGAAGCTTTGGTACTGAATTTAACATGCATGCATGGGCAGAAACACCTATTGTTAAATAAAGTTTGAATGATCATTCGTTCTAAAAATTACACAATAGTTTTTTTTTTTTTTTTACAGGTGATCGTGTTTATTTTGCGTTATTAAGCTACCACACAAGACAATTTCAACAACTTCAATTCAGGTCTTATTAATATAGCTATTTAAAGCAACACAAAGACTATTAACGACGAATCTCGAAATTTTTGAACCATGTTCAAGTGACGAAGTCGACACCTGAACTGGAACCCCATCTTCGAACTACCACACCATGTCAACGGGAGGACCTTTAACATTGACAGATTTAACATGCATCAATCACTCTATACGGTGGTTCTTCAGAGGCATCAGGGCTAAAACCCGTGAGGTGAAAGCATCGGTCACGAGTTCATGACCATGACCACTAGGCTACCACAGCCTTTAAATACACTGCTGGCCACCGCAAATGCAACACCCTGAAGGAAGCATACAAATAACATGAAATTGACAACATGCATTAGCGGAGGTAAGATATGCAAATGATTAGAATTTCAGCGCAGACACACATCACGCGCGCCTGTGACCCCACCTCAAAGTGCTATTTAAGGCTTGGAGATTTCGACGATTTCAAGTTCGACAATTGTGTTTTTCAAAAATATGATCAGTTATGTAACATCGTAGAAAACAGCGATCAGCTTTTGATCAAGTATCCGAGTTTGACAGAGGAAGGATAGTGGCCTACCGAGATTGTGGATTATCTTCAGGGAAATCGGTAGTCGTGTTGGACGAAACCAAACAACTGTAATGCGGATATGTGACCTTTGGATGCAGGAGGGTATGGCGAACCGATGTGGTCGATCGCATCTACCTCGGTGCACCACTTCATGTGAGGACAGGTAAACTGTGCGCATGTCAGTGACGGATCGCTCAGTCACATCACGAACCATAGCACAGCACATTGAGTCTGTAACGCATCATTCAGCGTCTGCGCGTACCATTCGATGCTGTTTGCCATAGCAGAGTGGTCTGTCCGCAAGACGTCCATTGCTTGGTCTACCCTTGACACAGAACCACAGATGTTTCCGCCGCCAATCGTGCGATGAAAGAAGATATGGGCGGCAGAATGGAATGAAGTTGTCTTTACTGACGAGTCACGCATCTATCTGCAACACCACGATGGTCGGATTCCAGTCTGGAGACACCGTGGGAGAGAGAATGCTGAACAGCTGCGTTATCCACCGCCACACTGGTCCTGCACCGGGTATTATGGTATGGGGTGGTATTGATATCACTCTCGCACTCCTCTAGTACGCATTGCCGGTACTTTAAACAGCCAGTGCTACATCTCCGAGGTGTTGGAGCCGGTTGTCCTTCCTTACCTTTAGGCTTGACCACAGCCATATTTCAACAGGATAATGCTTGACCACACGTGGCTCGCATTCTCCAAAGGTTCTTCGTCAATCACCAGATTTAATTGCTTCCCTGGGCGGCTCGCTCTCCGGATCTTTCAACGATAGAAAACATGTGGTCCATGGTTGCTCAACGATTGATCCAGATTACACCCCCAGCTGCCTCACCAGATCAACTTTCCCTATAACGTGTGGAAGCTACTTTGTCTGCTGTACCCCAAGAACACATCCAAAGTCTTTTAAATCAATGCCGAGGCATGTTGCGGCGGTGATCTCTCCAGCAATGAAAAAGCGGATGCTCTCGCTACTGATTCTGGCGGGACGTTGCCTACAGGGTCTGCAGAGATTTTATTTAACATTTGATACTTGGTCAGCTATTTATCAACAAAATAAATTTTGTTGTGTTATCTGCTTGTCTTTCTTGGGGGTTTACATTTACGGTGTAGCGGTGTAATTTCAAAGGCTCTTTTTCTATCATAAGATGATTCCTGAAATGGTTATACTACAATCTAAACCTTTGAAAACCTATATAATAAACGAAAGATAAAATGGAATAAAAATAAAAAATAGTTTTTGAGATCATCAAAAAAATGAGAACAGAATATATTATTCAGTAAAAAAGTTCTATTGGAGGACGGATTAAAAATAACCATTTCCATCCTCTGTTTACTTTATTTGTTATAGTTCTTTAAATATCGTACAAATGCCAGGCAAAGCTCACTTAGAAAAGTTAGTTAATATATTTTTCTTTCGTATTTTTCTTCGGTTTTTAAACAAATAGTTGATAGCAAAGCTCGCCCTAACAAACACCGTACGAAAAGCTATTTCCCAATATGTTTTCGAACATAGGAGTGCGTTATTGCTAATGCAGTAGCCAAACATTAGAATTTTACTTTTTTTCTTCTGGTTTTAAATCAGGTTGAGAACTGAACACCTTAGGCATAGGATTGATAGTTTTCTAATGCAGTACTCTGACGCCCAATCACATCTTGGAATGCCCAAAAATATATAGGGAATGTTCTAGGGGACTCTTTGTAGAACTCAAAGCCTGATGCTCCCAGATACGAATCAAAAGTGCTGCATTTATTCATGGACACGAGAACAACAACAAAGTAATTAAATAAAACTTGGAAAAATATCCGACAAACAAATATTGAGGAGTACTTTTAAGAAAGTTAAAGTATAATTTGAAAGTAGTATATGTAATCCGGGAAATCAATGCAAAAGACATAGGTTCATTCAACACGAGATGTTTTTTCATTCAGGATGTAAATATCATTAAAAGGTAAATCTAAAGAACCGAAAAAACATTTATACATATTTACAACATTTGGAGCTCAACCCGTTAAAATTGTTTACTCTTATACATTCGTTTCTTTTATATATGTATACTGAAAATTCTTTTTTCGGATCTTCGTGACAGAAATTCAAAATCGAAGGCAAATGTTTGAAACATTCGATATATTTTCCCTGCCCGGTTCTATAAGTACTAGTTCATTTAGCCCGATCCACAAATTATATGCTAAATGGTTAGGCTTAAAATGACGGAGTTTTTGAGATCATGACAAAAAAAAAAATCACGCACGCACACCGCATTCTTCTTTTTTTTTTTTCCCGACTTATTTTTTTTCAGGAGATTTGCCTCACTGTGTAGCATTTTTTGTAGCTTTTATGTTTTCCATTTTCCGTCTCTTTTTTCTCCTCTCTTTTTGCGTGACGTTAGCCCTGGATGAACCAATCGATATTGTGAATAAGTATTCGGAAAATAATCCTTCAGTACTGTTTACTTCTCTATTGCGTGCCCGCAACACTGTCGAAGGATTGCTGAAATACTACTTTTTCGATCATACTTAGAACACGTATTAATGATCAGATGCGAAGTAGTAGCTTGTTCTGATTTTCGGGACATGTAGAAAGCTCGTTATAATTTAACCTGAAAGCCGTAATATTTTGGAGTTCAATTTTCAGAAGGGAAAAAGTGGGGAGAGGGGGAGTTAACCCTTTATCTACCGCATTTATAATTTATTTGCAGTCTTTTTCATGCAATATTTTTCAATCACTACATTAAAAATTAATGGATATACATAAGCAAAATAATCAACTTTGAGAAATTTAATCCGTTAGAGCTAATTAATTAAACATATTCAACTGTAAAATTAATTACAGTCGGACCTCAATGTAACGAAGTCGCTAATTCCTGGAAAAGGATTCGTTATATGGAAAATTCGTTACACAGGGTTCATCTTTTAATATACTTTATAAACCACATTAAAAAAATTTTAGGATTCATAAACACTATGTAATAAAAAAGTAATTATTCACACCTTTTTTAAAAATTAATATATGTTTATTTTATATATTTTACTCATCAAAGAAAGAAAGAAAAAAAAACTGCGCAAAGAAAACAAGGAAAAAGAAAGTCAGAAGAATTCACTGTATTTTCAATATTAAAAAATTAATTTTATACTAAAATCGATGAATTTATAATTTAAAGAAAACAAACAAGTAATATTAAAAAACATACATTATTTTAAAATTATAACAAGACACCGGACAAACGCTCCACTGAGGGGTGAAAGAGGATATCGAAGATGTTTCTAGTGAACTGGGCAATGGGGGTTAAAAAGGTTGCCCTTCTTGGATGAAACATCCAGAACTATTGTTTCTCCGCGAGTTAGAATCTAATAAACCAGTTCTAGATTTATGACCATGAAATATTTTAAATGAAAATAATTTGAAATTTTTCAGAATACTTTAAACAAAGGGAACAAAAATTCAATCACAAGAAAAAAGTTCGTTATATGGAAAATGCACTTCACTATGAAAGGTATTTTACGAAAATCGTGAAATGTTCCAGGTTCAGGAAAAGTTCGCTACATAGAAAAATCCGCAATATAGAGGTTCGGTATATAAACATTCGACTGTGTATATATACTGGTCACTTAAAATAAATTGTCAAATCGTTTTCTAAGGTCTTCATTAACATACAAAAAAAAATAAGACACTTACCTTTTGACATTAATTTTTTGGAACAAAAGGACAATCTTCAATTCACTGAAAACGCCGTCAGGCGGCAGAAATTGCGTTATTACCGATATCTTTGACGCTTAGTGAACATCAAGATGAATTTACTATGACGCAGGTATGAAAATAGCAGCTACTGAAAATTTGACACGGATGAAGCACATATACGTCGAGGGGGCGTAAACAAAATGATATAAGTTTGCTTGCAAATGTTCAACAGTCTATAATAATTCTTTTACATTCTTCTTTAGCACATTCTTTTGGAAAAATGTTGCATGACAAATGCATTACATGGCATGGAGTGAGTAATCGTGGGTTTTAATGGTGCAAGAACCAATTTTGGCTAAGTTGCACCAAACGCCCTGTTTAAGCATTAAAAGTATAGAATCGTTAAAATGTTTTTATAAAAGAGTTGTAGCAATGAAATGTAAAATCTCAAAATATGTTTAAAAAGTCGGTTTTAAAAATAAAAAGTGTCCCCCAAGTCAATAAGTATGATTGATAAATGTTACTTTTACTTTTTGAATCTGTTCGAGGGGATAACCAGCGTCTGGTATCTACATTCCCTTCTTCTTCCTCATCGACGTCATTGACAAACACGGTCCTCCTCTGACGTGTCCTGCACAAAGGGTGTGCTTTTTTGGGTTTATGAGGCGTCATTTGTATTTCTGTTTGGGGGGTGTAATACTTCCCGTTAGGACGCTTTTTTCCTGCGAGTTTTTCGAAGTTTGTTTTATAGCCTGGGATGTAGAAGGTATGATATTGAATTTAGTGGTAATAGTTTCAAGAACAGGACTGTTTTCAGCTGGTAAAGGTGAAAACATTGATACAATAGATCAGTGCTTCTCAGACTTTCAATACTGGCGCCCCCTTTTCAATCACAATTTTTATCGCGCCCCCTTATACATTAATAATGTACTGAATGCAATAATCATGCACTTTGACGCTAAAGCAACAATCTTTATTATAAACCGTACAAATTCATGACATAAGTATTAAATTTTTGTATATGTTACTTTTAAAAGCAAAAAAAAATTAAGTAATAGGATAATTATTATGTTATTTTTTTTCCTTTCTCTAATTTTTAAATTGACTAATTGCAAAATGCGGTGGTTGCTTAGAAGACAAAATATAGATATCAGCTAAATATAGAAAAAGAACTCAGAGAGTCAATTTCCAATCATAAAGCATTCCTTCTAAAAATTTACTTTGCACGACAAGCCCATGGAAGTCTTTAATACTTATTAAACTTGTTCTTAATTTAGTATTAATTAATTGGTTATAAAATACTCTGTGCAGCATTGATACATTAAAAAATATACCCAGCTAAAGTACCCGCTCTTTGCACGAAATCATTTATAAGAAAATAAAACATTATTGATATAATGGCTTAATTGTAAGGAGAGTAAAAGCCAAGTGTGCGACAATGTTTACAAAAATGTAACATGATTTTTTTTTTTTAAATGATTGCTCAAATTATAATTAGTTTTTAAACCCGAACTCTAATTTTAAGCCTCACAGAATTAGCATTTAGAATTGATGTTGAATAATCAACAATAAAAAAATTCTGATAAAAGAATAATTGTATTATTTTTAATATTTAAAGCGAAAAGACTTCTACATGTTTTAACCCTGGAGCAGGCGCGCACTCGATACTAATGGTCGAGCGGGGTTATTGAGTCACCCCAGTCCCTTTTTTATAATTATTTTATAGTACACAATTAAAATCGTAATTCCAGTGATTAGTTTAATTAAGAGAAAATATACTCACCTACTTTCAAGGACACAGAAATATTTCGGAAAAAAAAGTTATCCACACCGAGAACTGAGTCAAAACAAGTACTTTAAGATCGTAAAAAACGTTTCTCACACCCAAAAAAGGGAGATATGTGACAAATATATTTTAGTTCACGTTAAGATTGTCAAACAGGGAGGATAGTGCTCAGGGCCATTGGTAGCTCTTCAAACAGTTTTGCCCTCCCGGATTAAAGTGTATTTATTACAATATGGATGCTCTAAAAATGATGTAAAACTTTTTCATTATTCTTTGTAGTAATCCTTCAAACTTCACTAAAATGAAAAAACAAATGCATAAGAAAACAGGGACGTAACTAACCTTACAAGTAAGCTCAAAGCTCAAACCGCAGCAAATACATTCTGCTGCCTACAGCTGATAAGCAATAATATTATATAACAACGGTGAATTTTTTATCTTCCCTAAAAATGTTTGATTATAGGTCTGGGTTTTGGTCTTTCTTCTGAAAAGTAGCATTTCGCTTTGAAAGAAAACGTAATAAAAAAATCCCTCATCATGTGATTAAAACAAATCGAATAAAACGTTTTTATTTGGTTATAGTATCAAAGATAGCAAAAATTGAGGTTTTGAAGTAAGAAGCTTTTATTTCTGATGAAGTAAAATCGCAGATAATATGTATATATATATATATATATATATATATATATATATATATATATATATATATATATATATATATATTATTTCCGCGTAAATGTGTATATTTTTATTATGTCAGAAAATGTTTTCTTTTACTTCATTCTAGTAAATTTTTTTTTAATCTTTTATTTTCGATATGCTCGCGCCCCCTTGTAGGTTTATCGCGCGCCCCACAGTTTGAGAAACACTGCAGTAAATGATGAAAGTGTTTTATAAGATGAGAAGATGCAACAGAGGTAGATAGACTATTAGATGTGGCGGGAGTAGTATCTTTTAAAGGATATGTGATTGATATTATGATGACGTTGTAACAGCGACAGAAGATGTGGATGATAAGTGGTGTGCCTGAGTTGAAGTAGACGATTTGGTAACTATAGGAATTCTGGAAGACATAGCTGGTTTCGGAATGGATATTAAAGCTTGTAGCAATTTCAATGGTGGGCATACTATTTTTGTAATTGTTTCATCTGTTTGAGTTGTTGTGCTTGCAGTTAAGAATTTGGCAACCTGGGCGTAGCTTTGGGATAATTGTGAGGTAAATAATTCTCTTGCTTCTAAGTATGATATATTTTTACTAATTTACAATTCTTGGATTTTCTTTTCTGTCTTCCATTTCGGGCATATTTTGAATCGGCAGAATGAGGCTGCGAATTATTCATGCATTTCTGCCCAGATTGCAATCTGTGGAAGAATGTCCAACAGATGCACATCTAGAGCACGTTAATTAACCATGGCAGGCAGTTTGTGAGCGTCCAAACCTTTTTGACACTTAAAAAACAGCGCAAAGAATTCGGAATATAAGGGCGTATTTCACAGTTTAAAAGCTAGCTTTTATATTTTTTGGGTAGTATAGGGCTATTGAACGCTAAAATCAAATATTTAGATTGGTACGGTTGTTGCATCATGTTTGATTATTATTCTCCAAACCTGAATAACGCCTAATCAGAAAAACCATCAAAATTTCTGTTTCAGAGATGTACAAAAGTCAGGTTCAGATATGCGACACCGCGAGATTTATTCGATGATTTATGTGGAGTTATATTGACAGGATAATTGAGAAATGATTTGGCAAGTATAGAAATGATTTAGTTTTTAACTGCAGAACTAGTTTCAATAAATGAATCACCGGATCGCAACCCTTTCAATGGATTTTTGATTCACCACCTATTCCTATGAGAGCTTTATGTAATAGCAAAAGGTGGTTTAGTAGACATCTCATTGTTACTTAACAAGAAATCAATAAAAATATTACATATTAGCCACAATTTTGTCAATTTTAAGGTTGGGTAAAACAAGGCTTTTACCCGGGCACGTTGCATTGGATCCATAAACGTAGACCCGTTGGTGTGGTGTGGTAGTTAGGAGAGGGGGTGCCAGCTCGGGTGTCGTCACGTCACTTGACCATGGTTCAAAATTACGTGGTCCGTCGCCAAAGCCCTCGTGCAGCTGAACAGTGCGACGTTAATCTTCACTCACTCACTCACTCCATAAACGTAGAAAAAAACTTCATGTCTGGCATGCCTTCCCCACACGGAGTCAACGCGGGGAGGCAGTGTGCAGGTCATCTGATAAAACCCAGGCACGGCGCTTACCTGGGTTGGCAAATAACGATCTCAGCAAAACGCAATACATATATCAAAATAAAAGATTAATAGAAAAATGAGCCCAAATGAACATACTACAAAATGAAAATTAAACTATGTTAATAACAATGAATAATATAAAACAAATTAAAATAAAGAAATATATTGTTCTAAACACGTATATTTAAAAATATATTTGTGGTCTCGACGGGAGAAGATGAAAAAGGGAAATTGATTGACAGAAGGGCCGAAAATAGAGAAGGATCACTAGAAATTTACCGAGCTGGGAAAAAGAGTACCTAAAGAGAAGAAGAGCCCCTTGAGGTGCATGGTACGGAAGACGACATCATGTGGGAATATAGTGACGCCGGCACCCATTCGAAGTCAGCTGTGACAATGGGGAGAGACGAATCATTTTCGAAACACACAAGATACTGAGGGTTAAGTAATTATAGGTTCATGTATTTATATTTGTACGTTTTAACTTTACTGGTATAATAAAAAAGTTATTAACTTCTTATCATTTTCATTAAATTTTTTAATTTCTGAAGTATCAAATATTGATGAACCTTTCACACAACTTTTTTGCTTTTCTCAAAAACAAGTAGAGAATTGGGGGTACGGCTTAGATTCGAATAAATACGGTACATTTTATGTATAATTATGACATACCGTACTCCTAAAATTTCGAAACATTAGATACTCATTTCCTTCATTTATCATAAAGTTAAAAATCCATTTAACATTACAGAATAGAGATTACTAATAAAAAAAAATTTTTACAGAAGAAAAAAAGAAATGGGTTAATTGAAACAAAAAAGAACATGTATGGTAAAATATGATATCCATAACAAGTAAAATCAGAATATTTCATATTAATTATTCAGGCATTTTATGTCTGAAGAAATACTCTGAATTGCGTCTCATTATTCAACATAAGAAATACAGACAGTTTAATCTAATACTTATAACTAATATATGCTTTCATCTACTTGTTTTAAGTGGAGACTTCTGGGGGAAGAATGCACCCTGCAACAGCTCCACGGCTGCCTGGAATCCTTGCAATCTGTCACCAAGGGAAAGGACTTGGCACTTGTTACGACACGTCAAGAGCTTTGCGCGTTTGCAAGTGAGTAGTGTTGCAAAATTAAGTATTTGTACAAGTCTTTTCGAATCAGAATGTAACTTTAATTAAATACAGTAATACCTTGAATTGAGCAAATTCAGGAGGAACGCGATTGCTCCGAATCTTGCCCATTCGTCCCCCTTTTTTAACATCACTGAGACTGAGGTGAAATCACTGCCAGAACCTGATGAAATTGGTAATGTGATGAAGATGTTGTCGATCACCCTGCCAGAGCAGATAATTTTTAGAAGTGCGTAGGGATTACGTTCAACAGCTGCAGGATTCCACAATACGGAGCTGGCAGTGTGAGCTCATAAATGCATGCGCAAAGAGCAAGTGAGTGAGTTTTGAGATTTAATGGCGCAAGGGCCAATCTTGGCCAAACTGCGCCGAGCAAGAGAAGAACTTGAGTCCTTAGACCCAGTTCAATCAGAAGATTGAATGACGATTTGGTAATTTGACAGAAGGCTCAGTTTTATTGAAAAGGGTTACAAATTTTAAATACAGATTCCAATGAAGAGCCTACTTTTCAACAGAACGAGGAGTATTCCGCAAAAATTCCTCATAGAATTACCATGCTACGAGGAATTTGCGGGGCAATGGCTGTGCCGACAGACTACTTTGTCGGATTTTATGAAACCTTCTGCATAAAAATAACTTTGGTTTGCGATTTTGTATTTGTGTTATTTGAGATTTTTTACTGAACGTTTTCTAAAAATTATTCTTTTCTTTCGATCCTCCGAAGACAACTGAACATAATTTTATATATATTTAATGCGAAACCATACCTCGACTTACGCAGTTATCCACTCAGTCCCACATAAATAAAAAAATCGTAAGATGGGTGATGCTCTATTTAATATTTTTCACACTAATTAGTTTTTATCGACCGATCTCATAATATTTTAATGACGGTCGGATGAGCAAGAATGACATCTGAATTAAATGTTTTTGTTTCTGGCTGCAGATTGGTACTTTACCATTGCAGACTAGTACGTTCCACGAAAGCTGGTAATCTATTTTTTAGTGCGGCACCCTATAGGCGGATACCAATCACCGCAGTTAATTTTGACGCCCAGATTCCTCCCTGGAGTGAGGCACCTGAGTTCTGACGATGTGAACCCCGTCTGGTTTAGTTTTGCCAGCACCCAAGCCAAACAGATACGCTGGGATCTTTTACATGCTGTATAATCACGACGACATGGACGCTATCGATTTTTCTGTCTCATGAAAATCCCCCGACTTGGACCGGGGTTGAACCCACAACCTTAGGTGCAGAAGACCAGCGACAAACTAACCCACGCCACCCAACCAGCTTCTGAATGAAATGCAATGGGTAATAAACTTTGCATGCTTCTCAAAGAGAATTTAAACAAAATCAAACATACAACAGTTGATCCATTGCATGTTAAATAAATTTAACTTACAGCAGTACAGACTGACAGTGGCGTAACGGAGAATATTTGAGGCTCCTCTCTGCAAAGTCAGGTTTGGGTCCACCCAAGTTAGATTTTACAAAGGGTAGGCACTTGGCAACAGTCATGCTTTGCGCCCCCTGACCCTGGGCCCCACCACGTGCAGGGGTTGCGGGGTGTACGACGCAACTGCAGACAAACCATTTAATCAAATCTAAAACCTATCTTTGGATCACTAGATTCTAATTTTTTGGTAACATATTTATTGAATAACCAAATTGTATTTACTCTTACAAGGTATATAATTAGAACTGCTCGTGAAGAATTTCTAAGAATTTTTAGAACATTTCTCCATTTCTTTTTATCGTACTTTTCTGTCATCAATAATGATCCTATATTCTATGGACGTCTTTTAATTTCTGTAGTGATGCAATTGCCTGAAAAAATATTTTGTGAGTATTATAAAGAACTACATGATGATTAAATATAAATTTAAATTAGTTCTACTTTTTATTTTTTTTGAGGACTGGTGTATCTGCCAGAAGATATCAATGTTTGTCTGAATTAATTTTTAGTCTTTATGTATTATACCGTCGACTAATTTCTTCAAAGTAAAGAACGTCACCAAATGCCGCGATATGCAGGCAACGGTGGAAAAATTCTTCCTACTCATGTTGTGCATACGGTGACAGCATTTGTCGATGTCTTTTGATTTGGCGAAATTGGTCGACTGTTGAGCACAATGCCAAATAAAAAATTCATAATATGCGAAATTGCTTTGTATAATATTGAAAGTCTTTAATTCAATTTTTCTGTTAGAACTTTAAAAGAAAGTATCGTGTGTGTAGATGAGCACGCGAGGAACTGCTTTACTCCAACTCAGAGACAAGTATTTAATCAAGTAGTTGCCGGTGCTAGACAATTCTTGCTTTGAGCTCTGCGTTCCAGGACATATACAAGAGTGTAAGAAATTGCCTTATAATTCTTTAAATATTGTTTATAATTTAATAAGTAAATATAATTTTTTTTTATATTTGTTTAAAATTTTAGTATAGATTTATTAATATGGAATACAATTTAAAAGCATAGGGTCATAAGAAATGTTTTTTTATGAAATGCTTTTAATTTGAAACATAACACGAATAAAGAATTATACGATTAAAAAATGGAAGTACTAATTTTCTGGCTTTTAGGTATATGCATATCTGAAATATTTGTATAAAAATCAGTGATTAAATTACTATTTACAAAAACCATTAATTGAAGAACTGAATGCACATACAGTAAATAATACTCTCACATTTTTAAATCGATTTTCAACCACTTTTGTGTATTGCAACTACCTATAATTTTTTTATGTATTATTTGTTAAAAAAAAAAATGTGTGCTACTATCCAAATTTTTCCACAAGAAATCTAAAAATTTTTGTACATTTTGGCAGTATGAGCAGAGATTATCATAAATAAAAGTGATGGAAAGTAAAGCAGTATTTCATCATAAATAAAAATTCCTCATGTAATGCATGTTATACTTCCCGTTTGAATGATGCTACCACGTTATGGACAGTTTTGTAATAGTAGCGTGAACTTACAACACACTTCTTTTATTGTCAGAGGGGGGCTTGGATTATAATGAGGGAGGTCTCCACCCGTGCTGTCCAAAGCTAATTGGCTTTAAATTTGTTCCTCTAAATGTTTACCTTATTTTCACATATATAGTATCAAAACTAAAAAAATAAAAACAAAAACAAAACCACTTCTACTTTGTCTTTACAGCTTACTTGGAACATTCTCCTTGTTATTTGAATGTTTCTTTATCAGAGAACAAATGCGCTCCTTTTACAGACGTCTTGTCCAGGTGTCAAAAAAAAGTAGATGAGAGAAAAGATGTTGACCACAGTCTTCGAGAATCCTGCTGGTAAAGTTTTATGTATAATCCATTTCCTTTGGTTCCCCAACATTTTTGTGAAATGAGATTCAGTTTGTAAGACAAGCAAAAGTGAGTATAGATAACAATATTCAATATTTTGTTTAAACAATAGAAAGGATGCACTTTTCCAATAACTTTTATATCCACACCAAATTTATATAAGATTCATTTACTTAATAATAAATATTGAGAAGGTCATCTATCCGGAATAGTGGTTAGCGATGCTGACTGCTGTGCTGTAGGAGCCTGGAGTTCAAATTCCGGAGAAGACATGAATGTTTGTAAATGTATAGTGCCTAAGCATGTATAGCATGCGGATAGACGTCGAGCCTCCTCTCTCGTGAGGGTAGGAAGAAGGGGAAGAGTACCTGACCATCCCCAGAGTGCTCTCCTTCAAGATTAGGGTGAAACGAGGCAAATCGTACTGTCACCTGCATGGTGCTCAACACTACAGTAACGACAGGCGTCACTTAGCCTTTACCATGATGATGAATTTCGTGGGCCGCGATCTGGCATTTGCCTGTCGGGTGGCATTAGATGGTAACAACAATATTGAGAAGTGACATTTAAGATTCTGAATCAACAGTACCAAAATTAGGATAAACTATTCATGGTAAATTTATTATGCCCAATGTTATAAACTGAAACTATCGCACGAAATATTAATATAATATATTAGGAGGTAAATTTGTTGGTACACGCAATTGCCCCTCTTGTTGGATGGGATGCAAGCACATTTCAACGATGTATGGCAAGATAGCAGTGGCGTAACGTACACCCCACAACCCCCGCACTGTTGGGGGCCCAAAGCTAGACTGACGCCATTAACGTAGAATTTCACAAAATTAACTTCACATTTTTTAATCACTTCAAGCGATTTTCAAATTGGCGATCTAACACATCATTCAAAAGCAAAACTTTGATCGCTTATTAGATATCTTAGATCTAATAACGAAATCAAAAAACATTTTAATTTGCTGTAATCCCAGCGACGAAAGAGAGAGCACTTTTCTTTTTAGTGGGTTTTCTTTTCAAACCTAATTTACTAACAGATAAAAGAAAGTCAGACGGAAAATTGGATAAAAAATGCTAGAAAGATAAAAAATTAATCACTGTTTTTTTAGTATACTTCATGTTAGCGGTAGGGAGAAAAAGAGACATGTTACTTTACTGAAGTAGCAAAAGTAACTTATTGGCGTCTTTAGATCCCCCCACACACACATGTATTTCATTTTCATTTAGCAAACTCGTAAATAATGTACATCTGTTATGCTGTTTTCAGGAAAAATAGTATTGCGATACTTGAAAACGCATAGAGAGCATTTTAAATGATTATATGGTCTAGATTTATGATTTAGAAACCTATATACTCACAGAAATTTCCGTAGATTTATGAATATTGAATAAAATAAAGCATAACGAGAAATGTTTCACAAAATTATTTTAAAACATATATTTTTATATTCAATGCACTTCAATATAGGAGTGTTCCTTCGCTGTTAAAACATTTAGATCTCACTTCTCTCTTGTAATATTAGAACTGTTTTTTGTAAACGAAATTAATTATTCTGTTCTCATACTGCTATTTTGTTAATAAGACAAGAAGAAACGCGGCCTAAAATGAGTGGAGTTAAAAAAACTTTGAGTGGTTTTTAAAAACGAAAAATTCGAAAGGAAAAGGAGTATAATATTAATAGCAAATATGCAAAATTGGATAACTTTTAATATCCGCAAGTTCATCATCTTGTGGAAGTGCTAGTAGTAGTAAATGCCAGGGGAACTTGATGAACAAATCCTGGAAGTGAAAATTAATCCACAAGAAAAAAATACAGTTTCGGACACTTCAACTAATAAGGATACTCTATCTAGTAAAGAAAAGGAGTCACAGAAAATATATGAAAACGAAGAAACAAAATTGATTAGAAATGATTTTGCGCATTATGTAGGTACGCCCATAGATGCATATTTAAAAGGGAACAAATTTTAAAAATTGGGCCCATACCAACCAGAAGGTAATTTCAAAAAAGATGCCAAGGGAAGGGAGCTTTTCATCATCTTATTATAGTTTTATATCCAAGGCATGACAAAAGATCGAAAGGAAATTGCTGTGCTATTCAACACGACTTCATGTTGCTTACTGTCAGGTATGTTGGCTTTTCGCTGATAGAACAAATATGTATTAAGAAGCCTGGTGTAAAGGTGTGAATGACTGGAAAGTAATATAAAAAAATTAAAGAGCATGAAAATTCTATAATTCATGTCCAAGAATGTCTCACATATGACATCTGAAACAATATAAAACGGTGGATTCATTATTGAAATGCAATTTTAAGCATCATAAGGATCTGAAATCGAAAATATTATTTGACAGTGTTTGTGTTTTTCTTAGTATATCGTTTTTTATTTAAGTTTCCTGGTTATCAGTCGACTGTTGTTAGATTTTCCATTTTTTAAATACTATAAATAATCTCTAATGTTAAACGTTATTTTTACTTTGTTTACTCAGACGCAGGTTGATTTTATATTCAGTTATAAGTTTAATATTTAAATATTTTACGTGATGTGTAAAAGGGTACATTATGTTATGGTTCTGCAATTCTTTGTATATATATTCGGCTTTGGGCCCAAGATCTGATCTTGGGGGGGCAATTATTTTACGTTACGCCACTGCAAGATAGACGATATTCGTCTGATAAAACGATGAAAAATACCGAGGATATCATATATTTACAAGAAATTGCTTTGAAAAGCAGTTTCACTGAATGGTTAATCAATACCTTTTTTGTTATGGTCCAGGATTCTCAAAACTGTCTGCCATTATCAGAAGGTGCAACTGCTAGCAACCAGACTATCCACAACAGGATGTATGAGAGATGTTTAAGAGCACAAACCATCCATTAGAGTTTCTACACAGGGGTAACACGTCTAGCCTGGTGTCAAATAAATAAGACCAGATACTGGTTTAAGCGAATCCTGATTTATTTTATCAAGAAATGATGATCACGATGGCTTCAAAGTTAATATCCCATGATGCCACCTTGTGCATCCTCGAACATCTCACTAACTCCATACCACACTTTATGGTTTGAGGTTGCCAGCATGTTTGGGTAGAGGACAACCTCTGTGCACAATAAGGATTTAACTTCTGACCGGTACACTATGCAAGTATTTTTGCGTATCGATCAGCCATTTGTACACTTTACGTACGTTATCCCAACAGGACAATGCCGAGTCTTATGTCGCTGGACAAACTTTAAAAAAGCCTGAATGGGATGGGTAATCTTCCACGGCTAACATTCTTAGCTGATCTCTCTTCCATAGAACAGAGGTGGTCCTTCATCGGATGCGCAATACATTGGACAACACAGTCGTATATTTTGGAGAAATTCGTCTGTTAGGTTTGGGCCAGAAATACCTCAAGATACTATTGATGATTTCATTGACAATGTGCCTCGCCATTTAGATGCTTGTATATCTGCCGTTAAGACCACATTAGCAATTTTTCATGTGACGTTCGAACTTAAATCAGGCAACGCAAAGGCGCCAATTTTTGGAATGCCCGACCTGAGTTCGGGCAAGAGAAAAAATCGGTGTTTCGATTCCGTGTGTGAAGCCCGAACTCAGTTCATCCAATGCATAATATGTAATTTAACATTTATCCAATAGTTGGCGATACTTTCCCGCGAAAGGTTTGGCAGTTTAGTCCCATGTGTCGGATTTTGTAATTTTACACAGTTTCTCCATACCATACTGTAAAAGATTTGTGAAATTCAAAGAAATCAGAAGGACATGGAATTCATGATAGTTGTTATAAATACTAATATTGTTATTATATTTATCTTGTGAAAATTATGTTATTTGATTTATTTTCTATAGTTTGAGCAAAAATTATTGTAATCCATAACATTCTCTATATATGTGAAAATATTCAAAATAGTTGTTATTTCGTTTAAAATTTTGATTTTTAAAAAAGCTATCCCTTTCAAACATTTTGATTATAATAAGGAACAAAATTGAAGAGGAAATTTTTTTCTCATTTTTGGCACGCTTTTTTCAGCTATATTCCACATGCAATGGGTTCAATAATGAACCAACAGTTTCTCTCATATTTTGTTTGTTTGTTAATCCTTTGTGTGCATATGTATGGTACCTCTACAATTCCTATTGTTCTCACATGGCTTCAAGCATTCCTTTAAAATGTTGCAATTTTACCTTTGTGGAGTATACACTGCTGGCCACCGTAAATGCAACACCAAGAAGAAAGACACAAGAGATAGCACAACAAAATTTATTTTTGTAGATAACATGTTGACCAAGTATCAAATGATTAAATTTATAGACTTCTGTGAAGTGTGGTTCCTGCCAGAATCAGTAGCCAGAGGAGCCGCCATTGTTGGAGGTCACCGCTGCCACACGCCTCGGCATTGATTCAAAGAGACTTTGGATGTGTTCTTGGGATACAGCAGACCACAAGCAGCTTCCACACATTGCCAAAGTTGATCTGGTGAGGCAGCTGGGGGTGTAATCTGGGTCAATCGTTGAGCAACCATGGACCACATGTTTTCTATGAGCGAAAGATCCGGAAAGGCCAGGGAAGCAATTCAATCTGGTGATTGACGAAGAGCCTTTGGACAATGCGTGCCTCGTGTGGTCGCGCATTATCTTGTTGAACTGTGGCTGTTGCCAAGCCCTGAAGGTAAGGAAGGACAACTGGCTCCAACACCTCGGAGATGTAGCGCTGGCTGTTTAAAGTACCGGCAATGCATACCAGAGGAGTGCGAGAGTGATATCCAATACCGCCCCATACCATAATACCCGGTGCAGGACCAGTGTGGCGGTGCATAACGTAACTGTTCAGCATCCTCTCTCCACGGTGTCTCCAGACTCGAATCCGACCATCGTGGTGTTGCAGACAGATGCGTGACTCGTCAGTAAAGACAACTTCATTCCATTCTGCCGACCACATTCTTCTTTTCATCGCACCATTGGTGGCGGAGACGTCTGTGGTTCTGCGTCAAGCGGTAGACCAAGCAATGGACGTCTTGCGGACAGACCACTCTGCAGTAAACAGCATCGAATGGTACGCGCAGACGCTGAATGATGCGTTACAGACTCAATGTGCTGTGCTATGGTTCGTGATGTGACTGAGCGATGCGTCACTGCCGTGCGCACAATTTGCCTGTCCTCACTTGAAGTGGTGCACTGAGATGGATGCGATCGACCACGTCGGTCCGTCGTACCCTCCTGCATCCAATGGTCACATATTCGCATTACAGTTGTTTGGTTTCGTCCAACACGGCTACCGATTTTCCTGAAAGATAATCCACAATATCTCGGTAGGCCACTATCCTTCCTCTGTCGAACTCGGATACTTGATCAAAAGCTGATCGCTGTTTTCTACGATACATAACTGATCATTTTTGAAAAACAAAGAAAAACACAATTGCCGAGCTTGAAATCGTCGAAATCTCCAAGCCTTAAATAGCGCTTTGAGATGGCGCCACAGGCGCGCGTGATGTGTGTCTTCGCTGAAATTCTAATTATTTGCATATCTCATCTCCGCTAATGTATGTAGTAAATTTCATGTTATTTGCATGCTTCGTTCGGGGTGTTGTATTTACAGTGGCCAGCAGTGTATATGTTTCACAGATAATCTCTCTTAATTTTTCATTATCAGTTTGAAAATTTCAAAAAATAGTAAGACTTATCTTAACTGTTCAATGAAATGATAAAAAATTTGTTCACTGCATGCAAAACTAACACTTTCATAATTTATTTAATTGCAGAAAAATCGAAATAGGTAAAAGAATTTTAATGAGTATAATCCTTACTTCTGCATACTTATGTGGATTAATTTTATTAGTTTCTTAAAGTTAATATACAGCAGAATGCATAAGTAATATTGATAAATTAAACATATTATCAGATACAATTCAAAAGAAATGAGTAGGAGTTTTTTTTTCACTTCTTAATAATGAAATGATTAACAATATGGAGCAGCCTCTAATTATAATTTAAACTTTTGCTTTAACATGAAACCTCTTTTCTTTTTTTTAATTATATTGCAGACTTTATTTCAATCTGTTCTTATGCATCATTTTTGACTTGTATAATGTGTGAAGAGAATACCGAAGTATAATTGACAATTATTTTCGACAGCGCCTTTAATGAATTTGTCCTCTGTAAATACATTCACGTGAATCAGGACTGTGGTCAAGAGGCAGCTATATTTCTACAGCGTCACCTGGACCGTATCTCAAGTCCTCTGCTTCAGGAACATTGCGCCCACTATACCTATGCTGCAGACTCTTGTGCAACTTCTTCTTCTTCAATCAACTATCCACTCTTACACCTTTTTCTCAAGAGCGTCATTTCAATTCTTACCAAACATTGACAAATCTTGCTATCAATCGATGAAGATATTTATTAAGGTTCAAATAAAAATGATTTATTACTATATTTTTGAAAATTTATATTTCTCGGTATGCTGGCGAATTTATAATTTCGATATAATTTAATTTTCTCGTGAACAATTTCATGTAGGATATAATATTAAGTTAAGATGAATATTTAGATTTCAGAATTTAATCATACTTTAATCACAAAAGTATTTAAAATGTCAAATATTAAACAATTGTTTTATTTCTATAACGAATTCATTTACTTCTTACGTGATTGAAATAGTTAGCAAATTTTCAGCTTTCTTGCTTGCATACAACTGTTACTCTAATGATGTTACATAATTATGAACGATAAAGATAATCTATGCATAGTCAAATTAAACATTTCACCTTGCATAACTCGACAAATGGCCTTTTTTTATTCTAAAAAAGTTAGCTTTTTCAAATGTAATGTTCCTCAAACTCGTACAAAAAATTATTCTCCATGCAATAATATTTTTTTTTATTCTCTTAATAAAAACTCTCTCTCTCTTCTATAATGTCAATACTTTGTTTTCGGTCTAATTGTATTTGAATGAATGTAACATTATGAAAATAAAGGAAACAAAATTTTCATTCATAAACACGTTTTCGGAAAAACTTCATTTTATTTCTATACTTCATTGAATCTTCATCGGCCTTCACTGAGGATGTAACTAAATTTCAGCTATAAAAACTAAATGAGTAACAAAAAAAGTCACAAACTATAACAGTTCGAATTTTTTTATAAAAAAAATTACTAAGAAATGTCTACCTGCTAAGCCTTGCTAGAGGTTTGACTAATATGTTTATATTGACAGATTTTTCATTTCAAAAACATATATTAAAAGTTTTGAAAAGATTAAATGTAGAATCCTTATCTTTTTTATAGTGCCTTTACTATCATTAAATTTTAAATTAAGGATATAATTAATTTGAGGTAAAGAAAAGAAATTCTTATAATTAACTATATCAGCGTTCCTCAAACTGTGGGACCCGCCCCCTAGAGGGGCGTGATAATCCCTACAAGGGGGCATGGCATATTAAAAGTCGAATAGAAAAGATTATTTTTTTAAAAAATTATTAATTTATACTGAAAGTAATCAAACAAAAGCCAATCACACATTTATAATAAAAAATAAAACACACATTTACATTGATAAAATACACTTATAAATGTATCAGTACTATACAATGTATACAGTGGTGGCAAAAGTCCTGAACACACTCATTTTTAGCGTAACTTTTGTGTTTGACTTCATTTTTTCATTGTGAAATTTTTATCGCGCTATCTTAAATATTGTTATTGGTTTTAATGTATTTTTATGCTGATTTCAAATCTACTACTAGTTTCTTAATGACTAAAATATTTTTGTAGTAAAGCTGCCTGAACACAATAATGTGAAATATGTGCAGAATAAAACAATATAGAATAACATAATATGCAAAGAAAAATAACACGAAAATTGACAAATACGGTATATTTAATATATATAAGCATTTTGAAAATTACATTGTTGTCACATGTTAGAAAATCAATATTTTATGGGCCAGCCGTTTGCTTTAATTACGGCTCTACATCGTTTTGGCATGGAATGCACCAATTTCAAAAGAAGATCTTTCGTGACAATATGTTTGAAGGAAAATATTAAAGCTTCAATTAATTCACGTTTGTTTGAAGGTTTTTCTTTGAAATTTCATAACCAATTTTTAAACTATAAGTTTTCTATCAGTTAAGGTCGGGGAGACTATCCTGGCCAGTTCATTTTATTCACAGTATGGTCTTTCAACCATTTCTGGACTACCTTTGCAGGATGACAAGGGGCGTTATCGTCCTGAAAAATCCATGACTGATTCCTAAAAGATCTCTCGCAGTTGGTAGCATTTATTTTGTAGTACTTCAATGTAATCCATGGCCTTCACTGTTCCGCTAACGATGAAGTCTTCCAACACCATGAAGACATGCAACCCCATACCATCACTTTTATCGGGTACTTTACTGTGGGCTTCAGACACTGAGGGCTGAATTCCTCATGAGTGTCGTCTTACATAGGTACTACTTTTGGTTGCCAGAAATACAAAACTAACCCATAGTCCATAATGAATGTTCCTTGCCCGTCAATCGCTTCTTGCGTTGAAATTCAGTCAGTAGTGGTTTGAGCGCGCTTTACAGTCTCGTAACCCAATTTTCAGCAGAGTGTCTTCCTTTAACAGTTCTTGGGCACACACTCACATTTAATGTCAAAGTTCATTGTTTCAAAATTTGCGAGGAATTAAGCTTTCTGTTTGAAAGTGAAATTCTGTGCAATAACCTGTCTTCACATAAAGATGTTTTTCTTGGTCATCCTGATCGCCCTTTATCCGCAATAAAATTTGTTTCAAGAAGAAAATCTTTTCAAAGTTCTCACAACAGTAGAAAGGCCACATGGTACTTTGGCTGCAATTTGGCGCATAGAATAACCTTCTTCCTTCAAATGTATTGTTTTGTACCTTTTATTCTCAGGCAGATATGAAAATTTAGCCATAATTCCAATATTTTCCACAAACGCACTTCAAATTGCTTTCAATACACTGTTTTCCACAAGTAGACAACTGCATTTAATACAATAAACCTCGTTTTACCTTTTTCTTTCAACCCTTTATCGCTACTGCTCTCTGATTGGTTGAAAACACACTCACTCATTCTTACAGTGATCTTGTGCTTTCTTGTCAAGATTTTTTCAACATATCAAAGAAACTATTTACTTTAGATGAAATCTACAAACAGATTTGAAATCAGCATGAAAAATTACATTAAAACCAATAACAATATTTAAGATAGTGTGATAATTTCATAACGAAAAATGAAGTCAAACACAAAAATTACGCAAAAAAATGAGTGTGTTCAGGACTTTTTGCCTCCACTGTATATTTTATATAATTAATTTAATAATACTTAGCTAAGAACAAGTTTGATAATTACCAGTGACCCCACGGACTTGTATTAATACTTATCTTAATAATTTGTACTGTTTATAATTAATCCCTTAACAGCCGATTAAAAGTTACAAGACTCGCTTCTTAATGTCACCGTTTTCCACGTGGACGTATTCCCAGTATGTGTTGTTTTTTGGGGAGAGGAGGGAACACACACACAGGAATAAATAAGCAAATACTCTGAAATAAGTAAATCCTTCGCAAACATTGTTAAGGTCCTTTTATTGCATTCCAAAGCCTTCGGAATAATTTTACGGATAGCAGTGAACGGAAAAAGACCATACTTCGAAAAGGGCGTATATATACGTTCATAAAATTAATGCTTTGGCTGTGTGAGATGTTTATATACGCCGATGGCACTTAAGTGGTTAAAGTCGTATTTAAGGTCGTATTCAAGGTATAGTATTATAGAATTAAAAACATTGTTATTGCATGGAGGGGGCGCGATGAAAATGATGATTGAATATTGCGTCGCGAATACTAAAAGTTTGAGAAGCACTGAACTATATTGTTGTAATAGACACAATAGTTTTATAGTTTGACTCAATGTTTCTATGTTTGTTGTTGATACATGGTTATTCATGCAGTTTGTGCTTTTTAGTCGCTCCAACTTTTAAAATGTCTGAAATTATTATAACAAAATGTATTTATAAATATGGTGTGTGGTGGTATAAGAATATATTTTAAAAATATATTGCATAGAGATATCGGCATCAGAATAATTAGTGGCCATGGTAGCCTAGTGGTCAAGGTAACGGACTCGTGGCTGGCATGTCAGATTCGAGCCCAGTACCACTGAAAACCCGCCATTCAGGGAACGATGCACATTAAATCTGTCCAGCTCAAACGTCCTCCCGTTTTGTGTGATGTGGTAGTTTGGGGGTGCCAGCTCAGGGAGTCTTCCTCGTCACTTTACCATGGTTCAAGTCACGTGGCCCGTCGCCAAAAGCCCTCGTGTAGCTGAACAGTGCGACGTTAAAATCACTCACTCATCAGATTAGTTAGTTCTAATGACAATAGCACAATTAAACAACAGATAAAGAAATTTATCTAAGTTTCGGATGTTGCACTACGGTGCAATTTTTAAAAAACTGTACGCTATTCCTACACGGCATTCGCTGTTGCAGGATGTTTAACGCTAAAATTTGTCTAAATATTTTCAAGATAAACAACCCTGCAATGAAAGGGATCAGAACTGGGGGAGTGGGGGGATCTCACTAAAAATTAAAAATAATGCGCTTTCTTTTTTTTTTTTTTGGGGGAGATGGGAAAATAAAATTATATCCGGATCATAGAATAGTTCTAACTTCTATATATCAGGGGTGGATAAATAGTGACCCGCGTGCCACATGTGGTCCACAAACAGTTATTTGTGGGCCGTCAAGAAAGTTAGAAGATTCACCTTCAACTGAGATTTCTTGCCCCTTTGCTGCTGATATTAATACAGCACCCAAAGAGTAGCAACTCGAACTTATTGACTCGCAATCAGATCATAGCGTGAAGGAATTGTGGCATTAAGGTATCCGACTACATTCGGAATAGTGATTTTGCAAAAGCGTATAAATGGATAAGATTTATGATATTTAGTGTCACTTAAATCCAGAAAATTTATATAAAATTGTTTTAAGAATAGTATTACAATAAAAAATTGTTTAAGTACAATATTTTGACAAAATACATAAGATAGAGAGAGAGAGAGAATGACCCATTTTCAAAATATTCTTTTTTGTGAAAAATGCTTCTATTAAATAATTTTTTATGGTAACAATATATATTCTTAAAGGTATCCGACATACGTTCGGAACCATGATTTTTAAAAAACGCATAAATGGATAATTTTCAGGATATTTAGTATCACTTAGATTAGAATACATGTATAAAATTGTTTTAAGGACATTTTGACAAAAAAAATTATTTAAATACAATATTTCGGCAAAAAATTAACTTAGAATAATCTTTTTTCAAAATAGTTCCCTTTTGTGAAAGATGCTTCTATTATACTAATATTTCGCCTGTATACAGCTCAGACCTCTGTACAGAGGCTCAACTAGAATTTTTGAAATTGTACCTTAGAAGTGGGTTTATCCATGTTTTACGACAACAGAGGGAAGAAATTTTTAAGAAAAAAACGCCGATAATTATTTCAATTGGTTGTAAGTCTGAAAATAACGTGAATTTTCAAAAATCATAGTTGAGCCTCTGTAAAGAGGTCGAGCTATACACAGGCAAAATATTAGTATAATAAGCATCTTTCAAAAGGGAAACATTTTGAAAAAGGTTATTTACAAGTTAATTTTTGCCGAAATATTTGTATTTCCAAAATAAATATTTTGTCAAAATGTCCTTAAAATAATTTTATACGTATTCTCTAATCTAAGTGACACTAAATATCATGAAAAATTATCCATTTATGCGCTTTCAAAATCACCGATTGGAACGTGGTCGGATACTGAATAGACCGTTATAAATCTTTTGCTTAAAAATTTCCATCTATGAAGAAATTTGGTGGGAAAAAGTTCTGTATATTTGGGGCGACATATATATGTTAACAAAGCTTTTTCTTGCATGAACATTAACAAAGAGTAAATATAATTTTAAGCTTGCTGACATTTACTTGCAGACTGTGATGAGAATTTCAACAAGCACTCTTGATTTTTTTAAAAAATGTAGGGAAATGTGTGATGAAGTGCACTTTTCTCTTTAAACTGATTTTAAAATTAAATGTGCCTCAGCTATTGATGACATGGAATTAGCATAAAAGAGTGAAATACGTTTAACACGAAAACGTTTAAGACGAAATAATGCAATAGCCCCGACAAACTACTATTTGAGGTATGCAAATTAAGTAATGAGACTGGTAGCGTAGTGTTTGATCTGGCAACACTGGGGAAGTGGGACATGGAGGAGGGAGGTAAACATGCGATGCGTTATCAGTATGAGTTTGAAGTAAGCTGAGTCACGTTAATTGTCTGTAGTGATTTGTTTAGTGAAACAGGTTTTTCTTGTGTGTTTTGAGGAGGGCAAGGTGCATTGACTTTTTGGAATCGATTGAGAATGATCCCCATTTTCTGGAACATGTCATTGCTGGTGATGAGTCTTGGGTGTTTGAATACGACCCGAAAACCAAGTGTCAGAGCATGGAATGGCCCACTTCAACATCTCCAAGGCCAAAAAAGCAAGAATGAGCAAGTCAAAAATCAAAAGCATGCTGATTTGTTTTTTTTTGATAGCCAGGGAATCGTGTACAAAGAGTTTGTGCCTCAAGGCCAAACAGTTAATCAACACTTTTACCGAGAGGTTCTTGAAAGACTTCGAAAAAGGGTCATGCGTGTGAGACAAAACATCAAAAACAGCTGGGTGTTGCATCATGACAATGCACCTTGTCACACAGCAACTTCAGTGGCCAGTAAGAACATTCCTGTTGCTCCTCAGCCCCCTTATTCGCCAGACTTGGGTCCTTGTGACCTTTCTCCTGTTTCCGAAATTGAAGAATCCCCTCAAAGGACATCATTTTGGGACACTGGAAAACATTCAAACGGCTGTAACCGACCAGCTGAAGGCTATTCCAATATCCGAGTTCCACCAGTGCTATGAGGAGTGGAAAAAACGTCTCCAGCGCTGTGTGGCTTCAGAAGGCAGTTACTTTGAAGGAGACAATGTTGAATTGTAAGTTTATTGGAATAAACAGGTGAAAAAAATCAGTCTCATTACTTAATTTACACACCTCGTATATTGTCATGCATTTTTTTTCTCTTAACACGTAAATTACTTAAGACGACGAAAAAATTTCCTATTGTGGGAATGAAGAAAATGCAGAAAAAACCAGCCGCGCAGATGAGATTTAAGAAGAGTATGAAATGAGAGGTCGTTTTTACATGTTTCGTAGAAAGGAGGCTAACATAGTTTTGAAATACCCTCAGAATAGCTTGTGACACCAGCCAATTTTGTTTATCTAATCTACTTTCACCTCTCTATCCCTACAAATACTACACAAAAACCATTTCATTTCACAACAGTTGGCATTACAATTCGGTGACGAGTACATCACAGCGAGTTTGGATCGCCCTATTTTTTCTATTTTAGAATACATATTTTTGCAAACACAATGGCAAAAAGCTCAGGGGGCTATTTCACTTAAAATGAAGATGTAGCTATCAAAAACAGTAGACGAAAACAGAAAAAAAATTGGTAAAGATTTTAGAATTTCTAACTCTATACTTTTTCAACAATAATTAAAAAAAAAAAGGAGCAAATTACGGAAATGTTTGAGCGGTTTTTATTAAACACGTGCATATGCACATAACTATGTGATGATCTCCTAGGACCTCACTTTGAGAACGAGAATAAATAGGAGTCAGATAAGAACCAGTAGCCATTTTTTATAAACAACTTTCTTTATTTGGTTATCTTATTCAAATAGAATCAAAGACTTATTAACAAATATATCTAACTAGTTTTATGAGGTTTTAAAGGTAATATCCTTTAAATTAACTTAAATAATTAATGATCCAATTAATTAACAATTAAAATATCGATCACGCAGAGATTACCACGATAAGAGATCCCAGAATTATATTCAATGTTCTTATTGAACATTTAATTTTAATTTCACTCGCAATAATAAGACTTTAATTAATATTTACCACACTGCAATTCAGCTCAGCTTTTCTCTGAGATTAAATTATCCAACAAGAAATCTTCAATTTAACTCCACTATAACTTTCTGCTTCAATCTCTATCTCCTACTGCTCTAACTTTACTATTCCGTTTGACTTAAATACTTTATCTAATCTGCATATAACAAGGAATCCTGTCCTCTTTTTGGAGTTGATTGGAAATAGGTAGGGAATTAAATTTCCCATAAAAGGACGACTCAGAGGTTAGTGATAAAGTTCCGTATAGATTTGTCACAACTATGTAAATAAAATGTACTCTAATAAACTTAATTTTGTTGAATGCGTAATTTTTTCTTTTTCAATCAATATCTTTCAACACTGAAATTCTTTTAACATGAAAAAAATATTTCAGCCCCCTCAGTTTCGTGTTAAGGTATCCGACTAAGTTCGGAACCGTGATTTTTAAAAAAGCTACATAAGTGGATAATATTCATGATATTTAGTGTCACTTAGGATTAGAATATATGTATAAAATTGTTTTAAGGATATGTTTGACAAAAAAATTATTTAAATACAATATTTTGGCAAAAAATTAACTTACAATAATCTTTTTTCAAAAATGTTCTCCTTTATATAAAAAATGCTTTCTAAAATAATAATATTTCTACATACACATAAAGTAAAGACTTATCCAGAGAGTCTGAACTAGAACTTTTTGAAAAAATCCCATTATTTTCAGAGTTACCACCTATTGAAATAATTATCGGCTTTTTTCTTAAAATTTCTCCCTCTGTTGTCGTAAAACATGGATATATATATAAACCCACTTCTAAGTTATATATTTCAAACATTCTAGTTGAGCACCTCTGTGAGAGGTCTGAGCTATATACAGGCAAAATATTATTTTTAATAGAAGACATTTTTCGTAAAAGGAGAATATTTTGAAAATGGATCATTCTATGTCCATTTTGTCAAAATATTGTACTTAAATATTTTTTATTGTAATACTATTCTTAAAACAATTTTATATACATTTTCTAATCTAAGTGATACTAAATATCATAAATATTATCCATTTATACGATTTTGCAAAATCACGGTTCCGAACGTTGTGATGGGCACACGCGTCTTTTCATTAACATGTCCTTTTGGGTTCTTTGAGGCCAGAATGAATGGCAACTCTTTTCCAACGAACCCAAGAAGTAAAGCGTGAATGAAAGATACAAATTAGGAAGCTTTTAAGTAATAGAAGTTAAGAGTAAGCTAGGTGGCATTTGGGGAATGATATGATCGTCCGCGATTCAAGTGTGAAGGGGTTTTGAGAAGTTAAGTGACAGCCAATAAAAGTTATCCGTGACAAAGTACCGTTAGGTCAAGGTGCATACCTTTGCACGTCAGTGAACCGCAATTTCAACTAGAATCAGATAGATTGATACTTCGTTGGACAATAAAGATAGGAGTGACTATTTAAATATTAGGATCTGTGATTGCATAGGAATTGAGCTTAGGCGAGTTAGTTATTGGTATTGGTCCGAGTTACATTATTTGGTATTATATATTGTGTGTTTAGCCACCGTAGATTCTCTCCCATATCCTATTATTATCTAATCTGTCAAAGGTTTAAGT